>LBNU01016169.1:4895-16877 GCA_014162995.1 Artemisia annua
TTTGGATGAATGTTTCATCTACGTTAGACTTAAGAAAACTGGCTAACCTCCTATACGGTAACAAGCTTGAACGTCTTAGGAAACGTGAATCGTATGTGCGTTAATCGATTTTAAGGTAGTATTTCATGCGTAGGTTGCTATCGATGAGCTTATGATAGGATACTTGATGTATCGTCATATAGTGAGGTAGGAGCTTATAGAGTTAGGGAATTGAACGCACTCCCTATGACTTGTTAGGAATACACCCGTCATCCACGCAAACTCAACATTACTATTACATGGTAAAAGATAGTTAGGGAGTAATGAAATCTAAGTAAACACTACTTTCCCCACCATTGTTTTCTCAAAACTTTAATTTTAATTCGCATAACTAGATAACTTGGGTTAGTTGACTAGCAACTAATTCCGCCCACTCCTTCAAAACCGAGATTTTACTGCTTTCTATAAAATATAAAAATACAAAAATAATCATCCTCCACCCTTAGACCTTAATTAGAGTAGTCTTTAACCTAACGAACACTATTCCCTGTGAGAGAATGATCAATCCCCCGGTACTTGCCACTACACTATACTACATCGGTCAGGTACACTGCTAGGTGGGGATTGCAAGCTTCTCGAGATCCCTCGAGAGGTAAAACGTAGTGCGTGTTGCAATCCACGCGCATCAGGTGAGCAAGTAGAGGTAGAGGGTGTCGTGGGGGGTCTAGGAGGTGATGAGGATGGGCTATGGTGTAGCTAGGGGGCTTCCTAGGCCGGTTGTGGTGATGGTGAGTCGAGAGGTTGAAGGTGGTGACAAGTAGGTGATGCACCTACTTTTGTGGGTTCTTAGAGGTTCTAGGGTGCTAGGTAGGTTAGGGGAAGGTGCTAGGGTGCTTGGTTGCTAGTTTAGAGGTGCTTAGGTTTAGGTTTGAACTAGTTTAGGTTTAGTTTTGACCTAGTTTTTCCTAGAGTGAGTTTAGGGTTTTGCCTAGGGTTTAGTGCGTAAGTTAGGGTCCTATGAGTGTCTAATGACTAATCCTAAGTCCTAAAGGACTTATACTAAGTGGTGGTAACTTATGGGAAAGATTTGGAAAGGTTTGACCTAGTTTTTGGGAAGTTATAACCTAGTTATAGTTCTGTGCCTAAGGGACTTTTACCTAAGCTCTAATGGGTTGTACTAGTACCTAAGGGTCCTAAAATATCCTAATGTTCCTAAGGTAACTCATACTTAAGCCTTGGACACTTTCAAACTAGTTTAGTTAAGCATATAGGGTTTAGTAAGCACACATGTCTAATTAGGGCTTAATTAAGGTTTGTTAGGGTTTTGTGATAGGTTTAGTGTGTTAGATTGGTAAATTACTTATTGTGGTGTTTTTGTGATCTTATGCTTGACATACCAGGGGTTTATAGGATGTGAGTGTTGAGTTATTCGGCTTGTGTGGATACGTGGGCAGGTCTAGAGAGTCATGCAAGTAATGAATGCACATAAAAAGCAAAAAATTTACCTGTGAAATACCTGCTATAGGTATTTGTAATGGGAATGATAGTGATGAGATTTTGTGGGTTGTTACATTACATTCTCAGACGGGGATGGGGATTTTGTCTATCAAATGTCCCGTGCACACCCTAGGTTTAAGGACTTTTTTTTATTGAGAGATGTAATAGGCTTCCTCCTTATGGTATATTAAGTGAAAACAACATAAGAAAAGGGCTTAAATATCCACATGAGAAAAATAAGAGGTATTATCACGGATGTTTAGAGCTAAGTGATGACTATAAGAAAGATGAGACAACAATTAGATAGCTCACACTCGGATACATGAGCATTAGTGACACTAGTGAACGTAACTTTGAGTCTAGCTACAAGACTCGTTAATAAAGAAAAGCGCTTCTTGGGAGGCAACACAAGCATTGTTTATTTATCTAATTTTATTTGCTTCCGTATGTATGTTTTAATTTTATTGTTAATAGTTCATGTATCAAATTAAAATTGTAAAAATGCTTTATTTTGTTTTTAACTTCGTCTTAACTACATATAAAGCTATTTTACAAAAGATAAGTGTAAGAGAAATCCAAATGTGTTTAAAAGAACGAATTGGAAATGAACGATAACAATGAGATATAAACATGCATATTAGTATTTGTTTGAGTCAAATGCTTGTATCGAGTCATAATGATTGTTTTAAAGGAATTCCAGGAATTAGAACATAGGTCTTTCTAGAAATTTTCCGGAAAAAAAATATAAGAATTCTTTCATATCAATTCTGACGGCGTCAGGCATCACCTGACGATGTCAGGTATTATTTTCTGGAAAATTTTTGCAAGTTTTGTTTTTCTGCCGGAATTGTAAAGTTTCGTAAAATCCGTATTTTTATAAACTCCAGGAATCTGCAAACATTCATTCCACAAGCATTATATCTTTATTTGCTTTCTAGGATTTTATCTTATATAGAATTACCACCGATTTTACGCGAGGTTTGCCGTGATTGTTTTCTCAGGTTTAACAGGTTATACTGGACAAGAAGATGTACATGGATGGTCAAGTTTTTGGGCATCAAGTTTGTTAATACAAATATCCCCTAAAAACGTTATTTATATTTTACGATCTTCGCTAAGTTTTGTTAATGACAAAGTACAAATTTTAGCTTATAAGTAATTCATCACTTTAGTTTTAAGTCTTGTATAAACTAGACTTAACATTTCTTTTTAAACATAACATAGTTTTTATTTCTTTAAAAAGAAAGTGTCACATCACATTAATAGAAAGTTTATGTGTTTGACCATCTTTGGTTCTTACACACTTTTGGAAGTATTCCACATTGAGTCAATGCATAAGTTAATGTGACCTTGTGTGTCATAACATAGTCTTTATTTCCATAAAAAGAAAGTGTCACATCTCATCAATGTGCACTTATAGAAAGTTTGTGTGTTTGACCATCTTTGGTTCTTACACATCTTTGGAAGTATTCCTCATTGAGTCAATGCATGATATAGATTGATGTGACCTTGTTTGTCTTGGAGGGATTTACTTTGTGTGCAAGTTTGGGTATGTCAGTTCTGGCGGAACCCTGGGGATACACGGGCGGAACCCTTCTGAGGGTGCCGCCGTTTCCGCCAGAGCTGACACTTGTTTGTCTATAAATACCAAACAACTTGCAAGAAATCCCTTATCACTTTAGGCTATATCATTCACATATCCTCTCATCTAACTTAGTATCATTTGACTTGTGTGATTCTCTTATGTAGCAAAGGAGTTCACAAGTTCATCCAAGAAGTTACAAGTTTCAACTCATAAGTTGCAAGACTTGTTATCTTTGCTATGTATAGACTTCGGTAGTTTATACGTTAGTTGTATTATGTGTAGAAGTGATCGGTTAGTATTTTAGGCCTCAAAATACATAGTGTGTAGGGAGTGGTTGTACCCGTGTAAAGAACTCGACATCTAGCTTAGTGTCGGTAAAAATGTAAGCGACGATGGGAGTGGTTGTACCCGTGTAAAGAACTCGACATCTAGCTTAGTGTCGGTAAAAGTGTAAGCGACGATGGGAGTGGTTGTACCCTTGTAAAAGAACTCGACATCTAGCTTAGTGTCGGTAAAAGTGTAAGCGACGTTGTAAAGGTTTCTCCACCGGGAAAGGAGTTTGTTGACTAGTGAAAGAAACTCTCGAGTTGGATACTCGGGGCGTGGACGTAGGGCAAGGAAAATAGAGTTCCTTGTAGCCGAACCACGATAAATACTCGTGTCATGGTTTGATCGTTTCTTTACTTATTCTTACTTGCTACTTATCATATCGTTGATAACATCTTTGCATATATCTTTGGATGTTTGATAAGTATATCTTAGATTCAATCTTTGATTATACGAAAGTTTTCAAAAGGATAATTAACTTAAAAAGCGGTAAACTATTCAACCCCCCTTCTAGTTTTCCACAATTGGCATCAAGAGCTACGTTACTCAAGTTCTTTAAAATATATTGTATTTTAAAACTTGGATCGATCCATGGATTTTGAAAATCTCAAAGAAGGGCAAAAACCACCGCTATTTGAAAAAGAAAACTTTCTTGAATGGAAAAGTAAATTTGAAAACTATGTGAGATCAATTGATCAAGATCTTTGGCATATTATTTCTATTGATGATTTCAAACCAACGAACACGAGTTTTGAAAATCAAAATGATTTCTCCAAACTTGATAAAAACATTAAAGCTAAAATAATGATTTATAAAGCTTTAACAAGAGTCGAATATGAAAGAGTGTTAGTTTGTCAAACGGCCAATGATATTTGGAAAAATTTGTTAAACTATCATCAAGAAATATGTCAAGTCAAAGATGATCAATTTGATCTTACATATGAGTTAGAAGTTCTAGAAAAACTAATAGATAGGCACTTAATAGAAGTGAATACATGTACTACTAGTTTAAATGTTTTCAATGAAGGTACAAGTGAAGATGAGTACGCATGTCAAAGAGAACTTGCTTGTGAATCATGGAGTGACACGGATGTAGACGAAGATGATCATCCGATTAGTGATTCTCAATTTATTGAAACAACTAGCAAGGTACATGTTGAAACCAAACATTTTTGCTTTGACACATTTCTCTTAGAATTTTCTAAATTAGAAAATGAGTCTAAACTTTTAGGTAACACAAACCTAAAAACCATCTTCAACAATGAGTCTTCAAAATCTTTTGTGAATAATTTTGAAAAGGAAATTTTGTTAGAAGATAAAATGTCTAGACTTGAGAGTAATGTTGAAATTAATCTAGAATGTAAAATATGTCTAGATTACAAACATGAGATTAAAAGGCAAAATAAGAAAGGGAAAATGTTAGCTAAATTTGATGAAAGCTCAAAATCTCTTGAAAGATTGTTGAGAAGTCAAAAGTTGTTTAGTGATAAAACCGGATTAGGATTTAACTCAAAAGCACCATCAACAAGTAAAACAAAGCAAGTAAACTTTGTTAAATCTAGAAAAGAGATTTAGAGTTAAATTAACCTCTAATAGAAACTCATGACAAAAGGATTAAGAATATCATATTCTATGATTTTATATGATTATCTAACCCTCTTGGATACATGAGTAATTGAGCTTCCAAGCGTATCGTCAAACCAAGATTTTACGCTTTGAGCTTATCATCTTGATAGCATCTCTATGCATCTTGAAAGGTACACATTACTTCAACTTGCCTTTTGATTGTCTCTTGTTTCTTGCATTATGTGTTATAGTATGTGTTATTGGTAGTGTGTATCCCTATGTGTTTATGTGCTATTAGAAATAACTAAGACTAGATTCTCTACGTCGAGGAATTTCATCTATTAGTACTAGTAGGAGATATAAGGTGGTTTCGGTTCCTTAACCGTCAAGAGATAAACATGAGAAACTCTTGAGTAAGTCTCACTTAACTCTTGGTCACAAGTGAGCTAACTAAGAATCTCCTAAGTGATAACATGTCTTGCACTTTTGTGATGCTTGCTAAACAACATTCCTAAACTCCACACTTTGGGTCTTAAATCGTGATTTACTTCAACCACTCTTTTATGATAATTTCACATAAAACACGTAAGGTGAAACAAGTCACATGAAGTATAAATTAGGATTCATGGAAGAAAGTGAGTTTTCAACATCTTGGATTTACACATTAAAAGTGACACTTAGTCATATGATATTGTATCTCTTGGACTTTTTCATAAACCAATAAAGATCACAATGTTTTATGAAAGGAATCCTAAAGAGTCGAGGAATCGTTGAATATGACATTTAACGAAAGACCACCTCCTTCTAAGATATCATCTTCGGTAGATGATGGCTTAGTCGAAAGTCCAACAATGGTAAGACAAGCAAGTTAAGTAAAATGACAAGGAAAATGAACTATTAAAAAGGATAAACATAGATGTCTAAAATCCTAAAGTCATATACTAACTAGTGTCACAACATTAAGGTTAAAGGTCATAATGTAAGCAAGGTCTTCTTACCTCAAGTCAAACATTGAATCAAGTAATATTGACCTTGGTCATATGTCTTGAGTCATGAGTATTTGATTAAATCAATCAAATGTGATAAAAACAAGCTTTTGGAAATTGGAGTAAAACTACAAGTTTTTAACAAATTAGAACTTTAAAAAATAGATTGTGTGAATGTAGTGTCAACAATTGAAAGACTCCTTGATAACATAAGCAAGCTCCAAAAGCAAGAAATTATCACTCAAAGACACTCCTAATTACTCTCTTGTTCTCAATAGTTAAGTAGTTGATGACTTATCAAGAATGAGATTAGTAAATCCGTAGGTAAAACTAAACATAGAGAAATGTTCGGAAGACTACTTGTTTTCATAACAATTAGATTCGACATTATGTTTGGTGCTTATCTATGTACACGTTTTAGAAAAGAATCTAAAACATCCAATTTGGAAGAAAGTGTTTGGATGCGTCAAAAGAAACTACACAAAGAATTATGGTATCCCAAAAGAACGGGAATAGAAACCATAAGTGTACACCAAGTCGAATTATGACGGTAATTAAGATAAGAGAAAGAGCACAAGTTGTACTTGCACTTTTATTCTTCATTATCAAATGATTCTCAAAGGAGCTTAAAGCTTTCAAAACAACATTGGACGAAGAAGCATGTCAACAAACTCCTTGAAGATCAAGCAAACTCACGACAACGACGGAACCCCTCGTTTCAACATAGGAAGCGTCAACGTCAGCGTCTATCCAATCCATTATGCTCTTAGCATGACATAATGAGATCCTTCGTCTTAGTATTGGTAAAAAATGTTCATTGAGGAACATCTCAACCAATATCGTTTATTCCGATAACCACATTGGTAGACATCCATTCGAAACCTCTTGGATTAGGATCTTTCAACTTTCCTAGACCTAGTTTAGGACTTATGAAACCTAAAACCTTAGTTTTGAATCCTAGAGTGTGATCACAATAAACACGACAAAATTCCTTTGTTTTGCTGCTGAACTGGCGGAACCCTCAGCCCATACGGGCGGAACCAAATATTTGGTTCCGCCATTTCCGCCGAACCTGCAGTCTATTTTATTTTATATTCAAAACCAAACACCCTCCTAATTCATTCACCAACTTTTCAAACAGCCTCCACCCTCTCAAAAACACATAACCTCACGAATTTTAGGGCTTCCACTCTAATCTCTTCGAATCCAATCAACTTTGTAAGTGTTCTAATCATAATTGGATTTGTAATTTATGTATAACATTTTCATTTTCATTCATCTTAGGGTTCATGCATAAACTTTTGATTCATGAAAAACTTAGTTGAAAACCAATCATGTCTTCCACTAGTTGGTTGTTGTTTCCTTTGTTCATAAAGTTAGCTTTGGTTATTATTTTGTTTTGCCAAACACATCAAGTGTTTTTGTTTCTCAAAAATAATTTTACCATCTAGAATATGATGCTTTACCACATTGTTAAAACAAATGAAAAACGTCATTAAAACATCACTTGCATATTGTCTCTTGAATGCTAAAAGGGATACATAACTAATATGCATTCTCGGGTACATTCAATCGTAGACACATTCAAGTAGGAGCATGTCGGTTATCTTTTGTTTATACAACAAAATTTGCATGACGAAACAATTTGAGCATCTAAATGAGTCAAGATAACCGAGTCTCCATATTGTTTGCATGTAGGAACACATTAGAACATCCACATGGTTAAAAGTCGTTAACATAAAATTTTGTGTTTTCTAGGAATCATCATGCCTTCCGCAATATTCTCCGATCACAAGGATACTCTTAAGTACTTACCCAAACACCATAGAACCCAAGGTCTTTCTCAAGATCAAGTCAAAACCTTTAAGAGTTTAGAAAAACGTTATGTTCATGAAGGGAGAACCATTCACCCATCCTTCTTAGAAGGAACTTCCATTCGCCAAGATCTTGCAACCATTAACTTCGATTGTCTTCTAGACATTGATGAACAAATTTGTCCTAGGTTCATACTTGAGTTCTATGCCACCATTTGTCTCTCTTGTAATGAGTATGGTCAAATGCTCTTGCACTTCGCTATCAACCAACATCAAAACACCATTTCATTAGAACAATTTGCTCAAATCCTAGGCATTCCAAATAGTGGAACTTATCTCTTTACGGATAAATGGCACCTCACAAGTCTTGACACTATAAATTGTGATCCCGCTCATGCCTCTCTTCCTATTAGTAAGGATATACTTCGTGAACATCTTTTCATAAGAACCTCAAACATTAGAAAGGATCGTTGGGGTAATGATGTTAATAAGGATCCGTATGGAATGGAACTAAGTGAGCTTAAACCTCAATTTAGGAAATGGGAAAAGGTACTTAGAGCTAATGTCATAAGCTCTGTAGGAAATAGGGATCATGTTAACACATGTCTTTGTTACATGCTTTATAGCATCTCCACTAGACAACCCTTCAACTTAGCCTATTACATGGCTAGAAAAATGGCTAACATACCGTTCAATAGCAAAAACGCTCTCCCTTATGGTATGCTTCTCACCCGTCTCTTTAGAGCCATTTCACCAATCCCACCTAATAACAAAGGAATCCGCCTTGATTACTCCCTTGTTCCTCACATCTTTGTGCCTCTTAGTGATGAGAGAGTTTCTAAGAGACAAGGAAGGCTTCTTCGATCTCCTTCACCCTTATCTTCATCAATGAGTGATGATGATGGACTTCCAAATGATGAGGGACTTTCAAACTCTATACTCACCTCCTTTAGTCTACCCTCAACATCTTCCCACAATATCGAATGAGTCCGAAGAATTCAAACAAACAAAAGGAATGTGGAAGTGCATGGCAAGGTACATGGGAAAGATGAAGAAGAAGTTGGATAGCTTATGTGATAAAGCTTAAGGAGTGTTTGGCACTAGTTGTTTTTAGAACGTTGTAGACGTTGAACTTTGTGTTTCTTGTTAAACTTTCATGTTATTTGCTTGTATGCATTATTACTTGAGTTTGACAATGTTTATGTCTCATTACTTGCGTTGAATGATGATATGTGTTTGTTGAATTTTCATGTTTATGTTATTATTACTAAATATGGAAATATTCGCTAGCCCCCGGTCAAAGTCCAATAAGACGAGTGTCTTGATGTCAAATTTTTGTATTTCCTAACCCGCTATACATTATATTTTTAATTTCAAGAGTTTTCGAAAAATTTGAAAATCGTCTTGCGGGTCAAAACGGTGGACTGCCTCGTTTTTTAGGCATGGCGGAACTGGCGGAACCCTCACAAAGGTTCCGCCAGTGTATTTTCTGGGTAAACCCAGTTCAAGCCCAACGGAACACAAGGAACCCTCAGAAGGGTTCCGCCTGTGTAACCCGAAGGTTCCGCCAGTCACTGCAGAAAAATGGTCTTGTTTTTCATAATTCCACAAATCATAAAACATCTAAAGCTTTCCTTTAGTGAGAAACTATCTTCCTAACACTTCATCAAACACATCCAAACCATTTTCACCCATTAGAACCATTTGGAAGCCACTTCCCGCCAAAATTCAAATTCAAAAACCAAACAACCCAAGGAACCCTCACAAAGGATCCTTCAAACCTTTGCAACACCCCAAACCAAAACATCTTCCATCAACTCATAGCATTGAGTGCTTATGGTGATCTTTCACTCAACCCAACTCCATTGGATTAACTTCCAATGATTTGACAAGCCTTTGGTCAAACTCCAAATCATTACAAACCTCCATCTTTATATGGTTGAACATCAAATCCAAACACCCATCTCATGACATGTTTATCCTATAAATGTGATCATCTTTGAACAAACCCAAGACTCACACCAAAACCATTTCTTCACCCAATCTCAAAACTCAAAGTAACCAAAGAATTGAGATGACTAAGTCCAACACCTCATCCGAAACATCTAGAAAACACACTAGGATTAGTGTAAAACCTTGTTGCTTAACCAAAACCACCAAATCAACCTCATCATCTTCAAGTGAGTCATCATTTGATATTTCCGCACCCATCCAAGATTATTTCAACATCACAACACCAACACCTTGGAACACCAACATAACCACCTTTCAAGATTTACTAAATCTTGCAACTCCACCATTTTCTCCCGAACATGGGAATGAAAACATACCCACTTCACAACCAAGTGATTTAACATCACCTCTTCAACAAACTCAACCTCCATCACCTAGATCACCGATGGAACGTTTTCAAACACCTCCAACATCACCATTACCCTATTTGGAAACCTTAGAAAACTTTTCACCAAATGAGTCAAACCCTCCATCGTTGTCACGTTTTGACACACTTACCCAAGATGGAATACCTCATCTACCTAGACTTAAACCAAAGGAGTCTTTGGAAGATGGACCTCATCACCCATCCTTGATCGAAGGTTTAGCTTACCGTTATGCTAGACCCTCAATTTTTCCACAAGATCAAGGTCATTCATACCCACAATCATTTGTATTCCATCCCGTTTACAAATTCATCCATGACCCTATTGATGAAGAACCAAGCCTTCGTCATTACAACCAACAACAACAACCAACACAAGAGTCTTTCCTAAATCTTGAGTCAACAAGTATAGGAAATCAAAACACCTCTCAACCATCCAACCTTGCTCCATCGAGCACAAGTGTTCCACCACCACCAACAAATGAAATCCCATTTCCACCACCCCGACATGATTGCGGTCATTGTGAGAGAACCGCTCACATTACCGAAAGATGTCGAACGGAAATCCGGGAGTTAACCTATGAAATGAGGTTTATCTTAAACCACATTTTGGACGGTCTAGAAACCTTGTGTCAACCACCACAAGTCTAGAGTCTCCATTTAATAAACCACCAAAACCACAAACCAACAAACCAAGAGAACTTCTCTTCACCCACCACCAAAATAAAACCCGCTACATCCTCCAACACACGTTTTTCTCCTCCAAACAACCTTACCCTTGTTTTTGGAAAATGTTTCTCATTAAGGAAAGTGATGATTTCCTTTTTAAAGATGTAGGAGTTCAACTTCTTTGTTTCTTTTTCTTGTGTCTTTTAGAGATAGGATGTTAATTATGTCATTTCTTGTCTTTGACTTCCTAAAAGTCAAATTTTACGTGAAATGAATTTCATTCTACTATGAGATATGCTTTGTTTGGTGACCATTAAAGTATTGTGATTGCACTATACCTTGCTTTGGTTACATGTATATCTTGTATTTTCGACACTAACTTTCTTTTGTAGGAAAATAACTCATGTTTCCCTTCCTTGATACTCCGAGTTAGGGGAGTAACATTCAAGGGGGAGTATGAGAGTTGCATCATTACGCTTCAAAACATGTTCTATACTTGTCTTGTGCGGCAACTAACCTTTATTTTGTAGGATCAAAATCCATGACTTCATCCTTGATACTCCGAGTTAGGGGAGTAATATTCAAGGGGGAGCATGAGAATTGCAACTAACCTATTTCTTTGTAGGTTCAAAATCCATGACTCCTATCTTAGCACTCCTATTAGGGGGAGTATTGTCCAACGGGGAGCACGTGCATAAGTTCCGCTACGCTACTCTTCTTTTTGTTTCGACAAAAAAGGGGGAGAAGTTTAACTTGTTTTCATTTCTAACTTTTTTCATTCTTTTTATTATTTTCGTAAAACAAGTTTTAAACTTTATGAGACTTAACACTAAACGTAGTGACTTACTTATAAATAAAGTTTACATTTTGTCATCAACAAAAAGGGGGAGATTGTTAATATAAATATTGCCTAAAAACGTTATTTATATTTTACGATCTTTGCTAAGTTTTGTTAATGACAAAGTACAAACTTTAGCTTATAAGTAATTCATCACTTTAGTTTTAAGTCTTGTATAAACTAGACTTAACATTTCTTTTTAAACATAACATAGTTTTTATTTCTTTAAAAAGAAAGTGTCACATCACATTAATAGTAAGTTTATGTGTTTGACCATCTTTGGTTCTTACACACTTTTGGAAGTATTCCACATTGAGTCAATGCATAAGTTGATGTGACCTTGT
>LBNU01016169.1:17846-123043 GCA_014162995.1 Artemisia annua
CGCAGTCTTTTGGCTGCAAATACTAGTGCCAGTACCAACTTTTCCATTGAACTATAGTTGATCTTCGTCTTCTTAAGCGCTTTGCTTACGAAGTATACAGGTGTTTGTACTGAACTCCTATCCGTCAATAGCACTGCGCTTACTGCCCCATGGGTTGCGGATAAGTACATTATCAACTCCTCCCCTGGTCGGGGTGCGACTAACTTGGGGAGCGCTGCTATGGTTTGCTTAAGCTGTTGAAAAGTTTCTTCCGCTTCTGTGGTCCAACGAAAATCTCCCTTTTTTGTACACTTCATGAGTGTTTTAAAGAGTGGGAGTGATTTGTCCGCTGACTTAGATAAAAATTTGTTTAATCCTGCCAGTTTCCCATTCAGGGATTGAACTTCCTTTAGCGTGCGTGGTGAAGGAAGTTGGATGACTGCTTCTGTCTTTTCTGGGCACGGTTTAATGCCATCCGGTTCTATCAAGTATCCTAAGAACATGCCTTCTGTAGCGCCAAAAGTGCACTTCTTAGGGTTTAACTTCATATTGATTTTCCGTAGTGTTCTGAATGTTTCTTCAATGTCACGCACTACTTCATCTTCGGTATGGCTCTTTATGACGAGGTCATCAACATACACTTCTAAGTTGCGGCCCACTTGCTTTTCAAATGCATTATCTACCAAGCGCTGGTAGGTGGCACCGCATTCTTCAGTCCAAAAGGCATCTTTGTGTAACAATAGACACCTTGGCTCGTATGGAAAGCTGTCTTTTCCTCATCTTCCTTAGCCATCTGGATTTGGTGGTACCCTTTATATGCGTCCAAGAAGCATTTAAAGGGGTATCTGCATAAGGACTCCACTTTCCAATCTATCTCTGGTAGTGGATAGCAGTCCTGTGGACATGCTTTGTTGAGATCAGTGAAGTCTACGCACATCCGCCAACTGCCATCGCTCTTTTTAACCATGACTGGGTTAGACGGCCAATCATGGTAGTAGACTTCTCGCATGATACCTGCGTCTACTAGTTTATGTACTTCCTCCAAGATCGCTTTCGCGCGCTCTGGTGCTTGGCCGCGCTTCTTCTGCCTTATTGGTGGATATCCTTGTCGGATTTGCAACTTGTGTTCTGAGATTGACCGAGGTACGCCAGTCATGTGCTTTGGTTCCCATGCGAAGACATCCAAATTCTTTTGCAGGAGTGCGCACACGGCTGTTTTTCCTTTGTCTGACAGCGAGCCCCCAAGTGATACCTGTTGTTCAGGGTAATCGGGGTGAATTGCTACTTTTATGTTCGGTATCTTGGCTGCGCCATGTTCTGGAGCGTGTGTCGTTTCACATGTAACCGTGTTACATTCTTCAGGTGGCACAGCGTTATTGTAGAGGGTGACGATGCCACCTTCTACTGGAAATTTGAGCATCCCATGTGCTGTAGATGGTACTGCGCGCAGGGCTGATATTCCCGATCTTCTGATAATGCCATTGTATGGCGAGGGAGACCGAATCACCATAAAGTTCATCCACGCTTTTGTGGAGTGCTCCTTATTACCGATCCTAACTAGCAGCCGTAGTTGTCCTATTGGCCATATCTTTTCTCCCGTGAAGCCCGTTAATGATGTCGCGGCGGGGACTAGCTGGCTTTGTATCTCGGGTCGTAATCTCTTGAAACAATGTTCGTACATTATCTCTGCGGATGCTCCTCCATCAACGTACATACGGTGGATATCGTGACCTCCTGCATTTATTTCGATGGTGAGTGGCTCCGCCACTGCGCTGTCCGCAGTCAAAGTGAGAAAAGAGATTTCATAACCGGAAGAAAACCTTTGGCTGACTTTTTGCTTGACTTTGCGTTGCCATGATTGTATCATGTATATTGTGTCAGCTTTATCTTTAGGTGCTTCCTTTTTATCCGCAGTCTTCTGTCTGTCTTTCCCATCTTTGATGTTCTTTACTAAGTGGTCCATCCTGCCCTCTTTCACTAATTTGTCAATTAGTTGGCGCAATTGGACGCACTCATTTGTGGTGTGGCCCTTCTGTCCGTGATATTCACAATATCCATTCCCTGTGCGCTTTCCCTCTGGGGTGCGTATTGGTGGGGGTTTAGGGAAGTTTGCACCTTCTGTTGCAAATATCTCTCTTGGAGTTTTTATCAACGGGGTATACTTGTCGTTCCCCCGTGCGCTTCCATCGTTGCGATAGTTTTTATTCCGATTACCGCTCTGGTCATTGGATTGTCTCTTTGACTGTTCTTGCGGTCTGTAATTCGAGTATCCTTTTTTGCTATCTGCGGCGGCGGCTTCTCCTTGGATGAAGGACCTTGTGCGCTTCATTAGTTCATCGAAGGTTTGAGGAACCTTATCATTTAATTTCCTAATGAGTTCTGGATTATTAATCCCATTCATGAACCCTGAGATTTTTAGTACTTCAGGACACGCCTTGACGTGTATACATTCATCCTTGAAGCGCTCCATGTAAGCACTCGTTGATTCCCCTTGGCGCTGTCTTACTCTGGCCAATTCCACAGGGTTCTTGGCGCACTTCTTTCTCTGAGTGAAGTTTACGCGGAATGCTTTTCGCAACTCTTCAAACCCGTCTATGCTTCTTCGTGGAAGCTTGCTAAACCAAGTTCGCGCATTCCCTACTAATGTGGAGTTAAACATATGGCACCACACAGGTTGTGGCCAATTTTCGATAGTAGCAGCAGATTCGAAAATTTTTAGGTGATCGTCAGGATCACCTGTTCCGTCATATGTTTTAACATTGGCGGGCATGCGCCTTTTCTTGTGATCCGAATAATCGCTGATGCGCCATGTGAATGCATACACCTTTTGGCGGCGCCAAGGAAGGGATATATCTTCGTCTTCTTCCTCGCGATGTCTTCCTCTGGACTTCCAATGTCCTATTTCTTTGTCCTCGTTGTCCGAGGAGTCACTTGAGGAAGAATCGTCCCTTTTGCGGTGCTTGCGCCGTTTTTCCTCGGAGTCCGAGCTTGAGGGGCTTTCGCTTGGGGGTATTCGTTTCCCCAGTCTATCATGAACTCTCTTGCTTCCAGATCTTGAAGAGCTCTCGCTCGGTGAGCGTTGCCGTCCAAGTCTATCTTGGATTCTACGATTACCAAGTCTAGCGTGGACACTGGTACGCCTCTCATTATCTTCGTATTCCTCCGAGTATTGTGAATCAGATGCTGTACCAAGTCTAGCGCGGACATTGGTACGCCTTTCACTGTTTTCGCGCTCCTGGTAGCGCGGTGGGGATGTTTCGTTAAAGTTAAGCCGGGCTTGCAGTCTCTGACTTGACCTTATTCTTGCCTCCTCTTGCATGAGGTTAGTTAATGCTTCGTAATTTTGAGATACAAAATTACTTAGTGTCAACTCAGGCGTATCCTCCTCCAGCGCAACGATCTCTGCTTCCGTATTAGGCCCCCTATCCCGGTTAGGCGCGCCTGGCGGCACAGTGTTGTCCACGTTGGGTGCCGTTTGATGGGGGTATTGAAGAGAGTGTGCTGAAGTTCTTCAGTGCTTGGGACCACCGTAGTAGTTTGGGTGGTCCCTGCGGGCAATTCTACCGTTGGGAGAATTAGGGTTGGGCCCGATGCTTGATGACCAGGCACGCTGGTTGTCCCAGAGGACTGCCTAGAGGTTGAATCTTGGTGGTTCTTCCTTGTGGGGTCACCACGTGTTTTTTCCAACTGCGGAGTCCGCTGGCCTGAGTTTTTGTGTTTTGTCATTCTAGTTCTTAGTGTAGGGTCCCACGGATGGCGCCACTTGTTGATACAAAAGTTGGGCGTTCCTTGTTTGGGTTCCGGTTCTCGTACCAATTAGATCTTAATGCTTGAGACCTGCGCACTAAGAGAGCAAACAAACACCGTTAGGCTTATCATGGGATTGTCTCCCACGATTATCCTCCGGCGTGAGAGTAAGTAATCGATTTAGGGTTATGTGAAGAGTTAGGGTTATAAGTCGTACCTTTAACGAGAGCTATGATATCCTATATATATATACACACGAAACCTTATCAGTTTCGTGTTCCTTACTCTTCGGCGTATCCGCCGATATCGGATATTCGATATATATCTCCTTAATAGGAGATATACTATATCTAATCCATAAATAACTTTGGGTTTGGGCCTCGTGAGCCCAAACCGTTATCATAGTAGCCCACACGTAGTGGGCTTAAATGTTAGTGACGTCTAATGCTCGGGTTCGTGACCCGAGTATAGACTATACGTCATCAATGGGATCAAGAATCATGAAACATGTATGAAGTAGATTGTGTAATTAGCTATATTGTACAAGCCTTTTGATACTTTGGTCTTGTGTTTTGGAAGCAGTCAGCTCTCGGTTGTTTCGGTTGGTCTCGACCAAGGTAGAACAACGACTTAAAGATTGTATAAATAATGATATCGAGACTATACTAAATGATCAAAGTTTATATGTCTCATGTTATGCGTAACATGTGTTTCTGGTTTATAAATGAAGATCACATGTAACTCCCAAAACCCAATCTAGATTTTGTTAACGATTTTAATTATCCTTGATGTCATTTGCCCGTGGTCCTTATCAACTTAATTTATGCCCGTTTATTTTTTAGATAAACAAGGTTTATCGTGCCAACGCGTTGAGCAGGGATTATATATATGATTGTAATAAAAGTTTATTATTAATATTTTTTTATAAAGCCAGTAATAAATTGCTTTCTCAATTGAAAATATGGTAAAATTGAAAACTTGGTTTATTAATAGTCAATGTTGTAAAAAGCGGCATAAAAAAAAAAAAAAAAAAGAAAAAAAAAAGAAAAAAAAAAGATGCAGTTAATGCTCTGGTCAACACGCCAGTTAACACAACTGTTTTCATTAAACTAGAGTCTTGTTTTCAACTGGTCGGATTTTGTTTTTAAATTATGTAGAAGAATAAACTTTGTGATTTCGGGATAGATTAAAAAATGTCAAGGCAAGTCTTAGGGTTTGGAGTAAGGATAGGTTCGGTGGTCATAAAGAGAAGATTGACACTTTAAAGATGGAAGCTATGAGGTTGGAAATTGAAGCGGAAAAAAGATCATTAAACGAGGTGGAGAGAAGCACATGGTTGGAGACGAGGAAACGGTGGGAGGATACGGAGGTCGAATACGGAAACATGATTAGGCAAAAAGCTAGAGTAAAGTGGGACGTGGAAGGAGACGAGAATTCAAGGTTCTTCCATTCGTATGTGAAGAGGAGGAACAACAAATGCAATATAAGAGGGCTCGTGATTAATGGGGTATGGTGTGAAGACCCTAAATTAGTCAAAATAGAGATGGCTAGGCATTATAAATCCTTGTTTGCTGAAGGGAGAGAGTCTAGGCCATTATTTTGTTGCGATAGGATAGAAAAGATACCGGAGGACGAGGCGAGATCTTTGTAGAGGGAGTTTAGCGAGAAAGAAGTATGGGATGCAATTAGTGGGTGTGGTGGTGATAAGGCCCCGGGGCCTGATGGTTTCAATTTCAAATTTATTAGGAAAATGTGGGAAGTTATTAAGTCAGACTTGATGAGGGCGATTAGGTGGTTTTGGGAAAAGATGGAGATTTCGCGAGGGTGTAATTCATCCTTTATCACTATTATTCCTAAGGTGTCGGATCCAATTGGGCTTGGGGACTTTCAGCCTATTAGACTCATTGGTTGCTACTATAAAATTATTGCAAAATTGTTAGCGGAGAGGGTTAAACGGGTGGTGGGATGTGTGGTGGGGGAAGTTCAAAATGCATTTATAAAAGGGAGATATATATTTGATGGTGTTCTAATAGCTAACGAGACAATGGACTTTTTGAAGAGAGCTAGAAAAAAGGGTCTAATTTTCAAGGTGGATTTCGAAAAGGCGTACGATAGCATTTATTGGAAGTTCTTAACAAATATAATGAATAGAATGGGGTTCGGGGATAAATGGCGCAATTGGGTGGATGTGTGTCTTCGGTCCTCAGGTATATCTATTCTTGTGAATGGCTCCCCAACGGAAGAGTTTGGTTTAGAGAGGGGGGTTAGACAAGGAGATCCATTATCACCTTTTTTATTTATTTTAGCGGCGGAGGGTTTGAATGCGATTGTCAACGAAGCCTTGGAAAAGGGCATTTTTCAAGGGGTTAAGGTAGGCACGGATAACGTCATGGTATCCCACCTACAATATGCGGATGACACCATATTTTTTGGTGAATGGGATAAAGAGAATGCTAAGTCTCTTATGTGCATTCTAAAGTGCTTCGAGGAGGTATCCGGATTGCGGGTTAATTACAACAAAAGCAAGTTATATGGTATCGAGGTGAATGAGGCGGAATTGATTGATATGGCGGGGTGGATGGGATATGGTGTCGGAGATTTCCCTTTTACCTACTTGGGGCTACCGATTGGTGACAACATGAGGCGGTTAAATGCATGGAACCATGTAATTGATAAATTTAAGAATCGGTTGGCCGATTGGAAGCTAAAACGATGTCGTTCGGGGGGCGTTTAACATTGGTTAAATCGGTTCTAAGTAGCTTGCCATTATATTATTTTTCGATGTTCCGTGTGCCTTCGAGTGTGTTAAAACAAATTGAGAGAGTTAGAAAAAATTTCTTTTTGGGTGGGGTGGGGGAAGGGAAAAAAGTGTCTTGGGTCAAATGGGATATGTTACTTGCATCACATGGGGTGGGGGGGGGTCTAAACATTGGGTCAATGAGGGCTAAAAACTTGGCTTTATTAGGTAAATGGTGGTGGAGGTTTAGGAAGGAGGGTGGGTGCCTATGGGTTAGAGTGATTAAAAGCATTTATGGGGGTAGTGGAGGGTTAGGTAATAATCGGGTAGTGGGTGGAGGGGGTAATGGATGTGGGGTGTGGCGGGATATTGCAAAAGTTGGTGAGGAATTGGATGGGTTGGGGTTAGATTTTACTTCGTCATGTAGGGGTGTTTTGGGTGATGGGGGGGATATCATATTTTGGTCGGATAGGTGGGTGGATGGTAGAAGACTTCGGGATAGTTTTCCTAGGTTGTTTCATTTAGATAGGGGAAAAAGGGTAGTGTGAGGGATAAAGGCAATTGGGTGAACGGGTCATGGCAGTGGGAGTGGGAGTAGGAGTGGGAGTGGGATTGGGGGAGGAGTAGTAGAGAGTTTGATGAGTTGGTTAGTGTATTGCAAAACGTTGTTGTTTCTTATAGTTGTAGGGATAGGTGGAGGTGGACATTATTCGAGAATGGGGAATTCAAGGTCAAAGAATTAGCGGGATTGATCGAGGAAAAGATTCTACATGTGGAAAGTGGAGCTCAAGAAACGAGTTGGACCAAGTTGGTGCCAAAAAAGGTAAACATTTTTGTGTGGAGAGCTTTGAAAGGAAGGTTACCGGTTCGTGAGGAGCTTGACAAAAGAGGTATTGACTTGGATTCCGTTCTTTGCCCAAGTTGTACTAATGCGGTCGAAACATGTGCCCATAGCTTGGTCACTTGTGATCTTGCTATGAGCGTGTGGGATAAGATCTTTAGTTGGTGGAAGACGGGGTGCGTTAATGCCTTTTCCATTGGTGAATTTTTTTCATCAAATGGAAATGTTAATGTTCCTAGTAATATTGTTCGTGTTTGGCAAGCGGTCATTTGGACATCCGGCTACTACATTTGGAAAAAAAGAAATGCTCGCGTGTTTGGTAACAAGGTTTCTAGTACTAATAAAATTGTTCAAGACATTCAATTAAAAAGCTACGAGTGGATTGTGCGAAGATCTAATAAAGTTATAGAGATAGATTGGCAACAATGGCTATGGGATCCCATAAATATTCGTCTACTGTAACATTGTGGTTTGGGTGCTGTTCATTTCAGTGAGCATCATTTTTGTTTTCTGGGATCGAGTTACAGGTTTAGTTGATGTCTGGTGGGCTGACAGATTGAGTTAGTTGATCCTGTTATATTAGTATTGGTATGGATACAAGTTTTGGATCATTCTCAGCTGCAAGTTCAATGATCAAAGTTTCGTGTGCAAGTATCAGATAGTTGAATTAGTAAAGATATGCTAGTGGCAGTTTCAAGTTTTAGTTAAAGGAAATAAGATGTTGCTGGTGCACAGCAGTATGGCATTTGTGTATTGTAACAGGTTTCAAGTATCGAATTGGGTCAGTCAATTTTAGGCCTTTAGTGTTAACTTTCGGATATTTTGTGGTCACTTCTTTATTGTATTTTGTTTTGTCTTTGGGTCCCATTCTTCTTTTTAATTTGCTTGATTAATTGGAATGGGATGCCTTTTCGTTGTATCTTGTTTTCTTTTGTGGTTTCTATAAAATTGTTGCATTTCCAAAAAAAAAAAAAAAAAAAAGAAACTTTGTGATTTAACTTTTGTAGATGAGAGGAAGAAAAGATGAGAAACACGATATGATGATTAGAAAAGAAGAGAAAAATAATACTTACTTAAAAGCTTAATTTAGTTACTAAATGAAAGAGCTAATTTACATTTAATGCCGACATTTAATCTTTTTTGAGACTCACTTAACTAGTTATTTATGATATATTTATCAATATACATATAATTTCAAAAATTTATATAAAAAAGTCCAATCTGCTTAGACTCCGCCTCGACCGATTACTAGCTAGGCAGTGGTCAACCGCTCGGCTAGTTTCTAACGCTTTTTCAACCACGCTAATAGTTCTCGAGGTCAAAATGAAAACTTGATTTATCAATTAAAAAAAAATGCTATAATCTAATTTGGATCATTCCCATTTAGGCAAAAAAAGAAATCAACTGTCCACAGAATTGGCGTCGGGCTGTAGTAATCATAGTTTACGGAACATGGTTTTCCATTTTATGAGTTTACGTTTAGTGTGAAGTGTTTTTCTAAAACCGAATTAGAATATACTACAAATGCTATAAGGACGATTAGTTGATTTAACTAAGAAAGACATCATTATTATCTTAGTTATGTTAATCAGTAGGGCTGTAAACGAACTGTTCGGTAAAAAGTTCGTTTATGTTCGTTTATTTATTTATGTTTGTTTATCATAACTTTTAATTGTATTATTTTAAAATTGGTTTTTTTAAACAAAATAACACTTATAAAACAATCTATTGTGTATAATTTAATAAAGTTTATGTTTGTTTGTCTATATTCATTTATGTTCGATCGTTTATGTTCGTTTAGCGTTCGTTTAGTATCTAAATGAATGAAAATAAACGAACATGAAAAACTCATATTCCTAATAAGTGAACATGAACAAGAAAATGTGTCCGTTTAAGCGTTCGTATCCGTTTATTTGTCCGGTTAAAATTAAACGAATGAACATGAACAGGGCTCCGTTTGTGTTCGTCCGGTTCGTTTACAGCCCTATTAATAAGGTTTTCATTGTAATTGCAATGTAAAAGTTATTGCCTTGTTCTACTTTNTTAAAAAAAAAAAAAAAAAAAAAAAAAAAAAAACTTTGTGATTTAACTTTTGTAGATGAGAGGAAGAAAAGATGAGAAACACGATATGATGATTAGAAAAGAAGAGAAAAATAATACTTACTTAAAAGCTTAATTTAGTTACTAAATGAAAGAGCTAATTTACATTTAATGTCGACATTTAGGGTGCGTTTGGTTTGTGAGTGAGATTGGAATAGGATTTGAATTTGGGAAAGGTTTGAATGAAAAGGAGGAAAGAGAAAATTATTTATTATTTATAAATATAGTATGTTTATAAATTAATTAAAAGGAAATTCATTATTTTTTAATATAAAAAGTACGATTATGAAAAAATGTCAGTAGAAGCATGTGGTTATAAAACCTTTAGGAATATAAAAAGAATTTTTTGTTGTTATTAAAACTCAAAACCCTCCAGGACATGTCGGATTGGAATTTTGGCATCACACCCTCACTTGAGTCCAAAAGAGAGGGTACCAAACAATTTTATTAAGTTGTCTTTGAATCCAAACCCCCCTAGACCCATACACCAAACACACCCTTAATCTTTTTTGAGACTCACTTAACTAGTTATTTATGATATATTTATCAATATACATATAATTTCAAAAGTTTATATAAAAAAGTCCAATCTGCTTAGACTCCGCCTCGACCGATTACTAGCTAGGCAGTGGTCAACCGCCCGGCTAGTTTCTAACGCTTTTTCAACCACGCTAATAGTTCTCGAGGTCAAAATGAAAACTTGATTTATCAATTAAAAAAAAATGCTATAATCTAATTTGGATCATTCCCATTTAGGCAAAAAAAGAAATCAACTGTCCACAGAATTGGCGTCGGCTGTAGTAATCTATACTACATATAATAGAGGAATCACTCTCTCTCCAAAATTTTCAGATTTACAAAAAATGATGCATGATTTACAACACTTTAAAGCAAACAATTTTCATAATTACAACAACTAAAGCATGGTGTACAACAAAAAATAGCATGGAATGAAATTCAGACCAAAATTCTATGAATCCTACATTAATGCTATTAAAAACACCCCTACACCCAAAAGTACAACCATTTAAGCATAATGTACAATATAATTAAATAGCAACATTAATCGAAGCCAACTCACAAACAGATAACTGGTGATAACTCCGAATACAATAATCGAATACAATAATCGAAGACATCACCAACAAACAACTTTATAAATAATTACAAATAATAGACACTCTTGTTGGTGATGTCTATAAATAATTACAAATAATAGACATTCATCGAATAATTACTACCTCCTAAAAGGTTTTCAACAAACAAACAACTTTATAACTTTATTCAACAGGCCAATTATTTGCTATTTCAGCCCGATGACATTTTTTTATATAAAATCATGTTCGTTTCGATTGAAGAACAAATCTTTAAAGATCTCCATAGCCTATCTCGATCTATGAAAATAACAAGACCCATAAACACAAGTTCTTTCTTATATTCGGTGAAAGAAACACATCATCGATCTCCATAACCCATTTATCCTTTCTTCCTTTCGGTCAAAGAACAAAGGAAAATACCTACCAGAGACCTCATTATGAGATCTTGAAGCGAAAAAGAAGACATAAGGGTAGCTGTTGCGGTATTCATGTTTGAACTTCGAGTATTTTTGTGGTTCATTTAACGATACAGAGTGTGTTTGTAGTTCAATTCTAGGCAAAAGAATTAAAAGAGATGAATTCTTGTTGGTTGCTCCGTATTATTTGATGAAGGTGTTATGTTTTGAAGAGAAAATTGTGATATGAGTTTGTGTGGCTGCAAGTGATAAATGGGATTAGGGTAAGAAAACTTAGGTGTGTTGGATGGGCTTTTAGAATAAGTGGGCTAGATAGGCGTGTCTTAAATTTTTCATTGCAAAATTAATACAACCAATAAACCACCCTCTGCATAAATAATACAACCAATAAAATAAATGTTATAAATGATGAAAGCTACTAACTATTGTGGTATAAATTGTTTGACATAATACAACCCAACCATATGTTTTCTAATTTTAAAATCAGTTGTATTAACCAAAGCGTAATGACCATTTAACTACTTTAACATTCTAAGCGTAACAACCATATTTTTCATACTTTTTTCTTTAGCGTCATTTATGATATCTTTCTTATCTCATGTTTTCTTTTTATTAAACGCATCTTATTACATTTATTATCGTAAGAAACAATGGCCGAGTACATATTAACCCATAGCTATCCGCATTTGTCACAAACATATATAAAAAAATATTAGTCGCTTGAAAATTTTATTTCAGGATACCCGCCGCCGCAACGCGCGGGTACCCTGCTAGTCATAGTTTACGGAACATGGTTTTCCATTTTATGAGTTTACGTTTAGTGTGAAGTGTTTTTCTAAAACCGAATTAGAATATACTACAAATGCTATAAGGACGATTAGTTGATTTAACTAAGAAAGACATCATTATTATCTTAGTTATGTTAATCAGTAGGGCTGTAAACGAACTGTTCGGTAAAAAGTTCGTTTATGTTCGTTTATTTATTTATGTTTGTTTATCATAACTTTTAATTGTATTATTTTAAAATTGGTTTTTTTAAACAAAATAACACTTATAAAACAATCTATTGTGTATAATTTAATAAAGTTTATGTTTGTTTGTCTATATTCATTTATGTTCGATCGTTTATGTTCGTTTAGCGTTCGTTTAGTATCTAAATGAATGAAAATAAACGAACATGAAAAACTCATATTCCTAATAAGTGAACATGAACAAGAAAATGTGTCCGTTTAAGCGTTCGTGTCCATTTATTTGTCCGGTTAAAATTAAACGAATAAACATGAACAGGGCTCCGTTTGTGTTCGTCCGGTTCGTTTACAGTCCTATTAACAAGGTTTTCATTGTAATTGCAATGTAAAAGTTATTGCCTTGTTCTACTTTTTATTATTTTGTGACCTCTCATTTAAGTGCATCTACTTTAACAGTTCAAATCAAGGTTTTCAAGATCGGGATCCTACCCAGGATCGTTTTCGTCTTTGTAAGATCGTGATCGTAAGATCGGATCGGGATCTTAAGATCCTACTATAATGTCATTTTCTTAATCGTTTTTGTAATATTATACAAATTTACAAATTATTATATATCATAAACAAAAAATTATATGAATGTTCCATCAAAATGTTGTCCTAAATTATGATTATAAAATGTTTAATAAGATTAACATGTTGTTTTTTAAATTCTACAAAAAATAATCCAGAAATTTGCAGTTTTTTAATTTGTTATCCGAGAAATGTAGGATCGGATCAGATNTTTTGTAATATTATACAAATTTACAAATTATTATATATCATAAACAAAAAATTATATGAATGTTCCATCAAAATGTTGTCCTAAATTATGATTATAAAATGTTTAATAAGATTAACATGTTGTTTTTTAAATTCTACAAAAAATAATCCAGAAATTTGCAGTTTTTTAATTTGTTATCCGAGAAATGTAGGATCGGATCAGATTAGATCTTAAGATCCTATGATCAAGATCGGGATCTTAAGCTTTCAAAGATCCTATGTAAGATCCGGATCGTTTTTGCTTTGCAGTATCGTAAAATCGTAAGATCCTAAGATCAGGATCGGGATCCTGACAACCATGGTTCAAATACTTAGAGAAAATCCCATAGTTATTTATGTATATGTTCAAGGAGATAAACTAAATTTGATAACTAAAACATCTTTTATATAATAAAAGAATTACATCATTTCGGAGTATTTTTGCAAAACCCTTCTCATTGAAAAAAAAATTGGACCAATAGGAGAGCTCGATTTTGCCACGTAGGCGAAATCAAGCAATATGATTGGTAAATAGAAAGTCAAAATTGAATTGATTTTGGTCAAACTTAATAAATTTGGTGGAAAATTTTGGTTGAGAAAAAAAATGCATAAAAATATAGGTGTCAAATTTATGAAAAGAAAAACTTAAAAAAAGAGCAAGTAATTAATAAAACTTTAGTGGTTGAATTTTAAATAAATTATGTGGAGCTAAGTGTAAAATTACAAGTTTTCATGTTTTTTAATAACTTTAGAAAAAACACAAACAACCCCTTACACTTTATACCCCTTATACTTTATATATTAACTTTGCTTAAAATTACATGAGTATTAGTATTAGTTTTTAGACTTTCATCCATTAAATTACAAAATTTTGTAAATATGCGAATTAGTTTTAATATTGTTAGTTTTAGACTTTTCTAGAATATATATTTTTTTTTAATAAGGACTTATGTTATTCTATTTAAAAGTTTAATTTATGCGTACACGGGTTTGAATATTAAATACGGCTAAATTATTAGTAATGAGAATATAAATATCAAATGGTAAGCACGAGTTAGTGTGATATTAAAATTAATATACGCGATTCTACTTATAACAACGACTCATTAAAATAGTTATTTGAAATTTATGTATGGATATCCATAAAAACATTTTAAAAACTTTATGGAGCATATTTTAACTTTATCAACGCTCATTATGTGCTATTAAATTCGCACATTTTGTACAACATGATATATATAGTTAAAGTTAAACAACAACGTCAACCTTAACCACAACATGTTTGTCAGTTAAAAACGTTATACAAAGCTAATTATTAAAAAAATAATAATAAAAAAAATGGGTTAGATAGTCATTGTTTAATTTAGAAGGTGTTCTCCTTAAATTAAAAAAAACAAAAAACAAAAAAAAAATACACGCATCACAATCCTTAGTTGATAACAATCACCTCCTAAATCAAAAAAAGAAAAACTACATAGGTGATAACCTAACTTTATTCATTGACGTGATGTTTCATCAAAAAAAAATATATATAAAAAAAATAAAAAATAATAAATAAATAAATAATAAAAAAAAAATTAAAACGTAATAGTTGGCTATTGTAAAGGAATTACAAAATATGTACATGAGAATTATTAAGCAAGTATATATTGTTTTTAATCAAGTTATTACGTTACTATACTGCGATAATGTTATTGAGTTGGTAATCACGGATGTGAGATACAACCATTCTTTTATCTTATGTATCAACCTCTTTTTGCTTCTGAATAGAATCTGAAAGAGACCTCAACAGAACTTTGACTTATGCCTTATCTACCTGTTTAGTAACCTTTTTTATGGTTTAACTTTTATACACACCAACTTTTAGTAACTTTTTTTAAATGTTTTATTGAAAACTTCTACACTTAATATTTGTGTTTTTACTATAAACACACTAAGCTATGATAGAATTAGTTGTGAGTTCAGGGGTTTTTTATTAAGCTTCTGAAAAAAGCTTATAGCTTTATCATAAACTTATTGTGTTATGATAATTGAATAAGCCAATAAGCACCTTTAATAAGCATAACCAAACACCCCTTTAGTTTTAATATGAAGTTTTCTTATTTGATGTTAGGACCAACTTTGTTGTTATCTCATATGTTAGTGGTGTTTGCAGTTTTATAATCTTATCACACACACTAAAATGTAATGCAATTTGTTGTGTGCGTTTTTTAGAGGAGGATTAAGTATCAACACATGATTGTAGTGGAAGGATTTTCTACGCTTGCTCAAGGTAAGAATGTATAATTAAGTTGAATTGCTGATTTAGATAATATATGAATGTATTTTAATGTACCAAAGATGTGTTTTAGTGCCTATTTGGGGAATTTTATGGTACAGATTCTTAGCAGGTGTCTTTGAATGAGTTAATGAAACTTATTAGGTGTTTGCTGTCATTGATAATACTATGGGTGTCAACTAACGGTCTAAAATATGGGTATCTTTTACCTTGATGATTTAGGCCAATTGTGAAGAAAGTTACACTAAAGTGAAATGTCGGTAAAGATTCAAACAATCTTAAAAGACTTGCAAATGTATTCTTTGTCATTTTCTTCATGCAATTTATAATTTACTTATACAAGTAATAATAATTCCTTATATAGTATGGTCTCAGAGAAAAATTATTCTTATACATTATATATAAACGTATTCTATCATTACATCTTTTTTTGTTTCTCTTTACGTAATAAAAAAGCTATAATATAAGCATCTATGTTAATTTGGTAATTTTATGATCAAACATGAGAAGTAAATAGCACAAACTTATGAAAATACAAATTTTCAAACAAAAAGGTACATTGGTAAACATGGTATGATGGTTATTCATAATCAAGAAAATGAATCAATCTTCAAAGCTATCTAAATATGCTACATATTTTAACGAAAATATAAGTAAAAGAAATACCACAGTTACAAAACACATCGTAAATTGATAGCACGGGTTTGCAAAACTAAAAGCATATATCACTAACATCTTATGCAAGTCAAGTATCATCATGTGATTTTGCTTGAATAATAAAATGTTATTTTTAATCCAAAAGCATTCTCCTAAAATAATAAGTAAATTATAACATATATACATATGGTTTTTTATTTTTAGTCCACCAAGTAAAACCATTTGAAACATATTAAGTGATTCATTTATTAATCGACAATAATACATAATAAAAAAGAAATTTTAAAAACCATGTGCGTGCACAGGTATTATAACTAGTAAAATTGTTATATAGAAATAGTTTAATAGAAGAAAACTTGGCAATCGTAATAAATTCCAAATTTGGGTATTCGAATTTTGATATTGATAATTGTTATATTTGAATTTCAGTTATTAGCTGCTACGAAAACTTGGTAATCGTAATAAAACCTCATTTCGTCAAGTTCATGGATTTATACCACCACACCACGCCTTTAAGCCGCTTCCATTTGCTATAAACTGAAGGCGACTCCTAACAAAACATATATTTGTTTACAAGTTAGGATCTTTTATAGTACATATACTTGTAACTTGAACCCACAAACATTTGATATAATGTACAGTGAATTTAAAAGAAAATCTAAAGTCAACACACACAACATATATTTCACAAAAAGGTGTAGATTAGCGGGAACATCCTGATCTCGGGCGCCTTTTGTCATCAGCCATTATCCACCTCACAAGGAATAGCTCCGGCAACTCTTCTGGCCTAGAGGAGCACCACCTAGAGTGAGACGAGCTGAGACTCGACCCCCGATCTCTTATTCCACAAAGTCTCTTTAGTGTGCTAATAGGTTTTGCGGAGGCGGGTACCTATCTAAAGCAAATGCCAAAGATAGGACTCAAACCCGGGTTGACTCAAGCACGAGAGCTCCAAACATTAGACTAATGCTCTAGTGGTCACACACAATATGTATAAGATCTACCAAAGATTATGCATGCTCGGACGTCCAAATATAAAAGAAACTACGACTTCCATTTCTCGAAAAATTAAATTATAGTAATTAGGAAAAATATGAATTGAAGTTAAAGGTGATACTGCAACTTTGGAGACACGTAAGCGAAATGAAGCACTTTATCGCGTCTAAACCACTTCACAATTTTGTTTCCGTTTCAGAAACGTAATAAACTATCTATTTTGATGCATTAAGAAGACGTAGAGATGAATTCGATCTACCAAAAATATTATGCCACAGTCGAATATGGAACTCCACTATAACATGTACTAAAACTGTAATATTTAATCGACGCGTTTTATTTCAAAGAATTATCCTATAGTACCAATTCCTGAACCAAATCCTAAATTTGCACATAATTAGAATTAATACCAAGTCGATATCTTGGACGACTCGAATATCTAAGATGAATTTTGTGTAAATAACTGAATACTACGTAACAAAGGCTTTGATTATATATGTATAATTAGCAAGTCTCGTGAACACTTGTCATTTGTCTACACGCAAATGTGAATACTAACTCAATTTCATGTGAATCTTTACTTCTATATCATAAGGGCAAACTATTAAAAAAAGTATTATACTTGCCACTGTTTCATCTTCTGGGTAGCGAACTATTTTTTTTCATTTTGAGGGTAATTTTCTTTCAAATTCATCATCTTTAGGGTATTTTGCGAAATTTTTGGACGTTTTTGCCCCTCGTAGCTAATACAAAATTTTTTTTCCCCGAAGGGCAAAAATGTCACATATTACCCTAAAGATGATGAATTTGAAAGAAAATTACCCTCAAAATGAAAAAAAATAGTTCGCTACCCAAAAGATGAAACAGTGACAAGTATAATATTTTTTTTAATAATTTGCCCATATCATAAAAACATTTTGTTTGATGATTAACTAACTTCCGTGTAAATCAAGACATTTTCGAGAAGTTATCAGTCTTATTTTCGAGAAGTTCTAAATAAGAAGGAGTTAGATAAACAATAACGTCACTCTCCTAAAAGCTAATATAAATACAAGTATTTGTGTAAACTATTGTTCATGTGTATTTCTTTCCTAGGTGCACAATGGGCAAGCTTCTCAAAGTACACATGATTGTCTTCTGTATAAGCTTTTTCATATTGCTCTCTTGCCATGAGTGTAAGTTTGTGTCATATATTATTTCTTTTTTCCTAGTTGCAGCATTTTGCATGGATATCATAACCAATATCGTCCTTTTTAAATTTATAGGTTTGAAAAATGAAATCAGTGACATCAAAATAGACGCAGCTCCAATAAATTGCCCTCCCTCGGATCGGTCGTGTTGGGAAAACAAGGGAAAAGGTGTTTGGTGTTGCTGTGGTCATGAACAGTACTGCAAGGAAAGAAAGGCGGACTGTGACTCATCTTGTGCCAAACAAACAAACTTCTGTTGCAAAACTTAATGTCATCTTCAAACACTAAGTAAATTACAGTTATATCTGTCTCAATAATCGACTGTATGTCTTATAAAAAAAATGACAGTTATATCTGTCTCTAATCGACTATCTTATATTGATATACTTGAATTAAATACGATGGTAATCTTATTAGTTGTATTACTATATATCTTATTATCATATTTATGTTCAGTTTCTTTAGAGACACATTGCGCAAAACCAAAAGTATTTGTTTTGTCTGATAAAACTTGCAAAGTATACCTGGTTTCGTGAACTCGGTGCCTCTACTTATGTTGGCAAAGAGCAAAGGAATGCAAATTTATAACCATATTCATCTTTTTAAAACCATGAAAACAAAAAATCATACCTTATTTGGTTATGTTTCTTAGCATGTAAATTAACCACGGATGCTATATATAGTTTACGTCTGAAACATCATACAAATTATAAATTTTGGTTTCATAGGCTCCGGCCTCACCATCCTTACAAACCTACTGGAGTGGAACTTATGGCCTATTGGGATCCACTGTGTGTAGCTACTCAGTGGCCAAAAATACACCATTGTCAATCTCAAAATCACCAGTGTGACTATGAAGCATGCAACTTATGTCATACGTATATCGTCACTTGGTGTATTAGTTATAAACTCTTTTCCCTTGAAATACGTCAATGGAACTGTAACTAAACCTCGTGTAGAATTTGGGTCAGGCGGTCAGCCTCTTTTTGTGGTGACTTTTCAAATTAAATTTCAATCTATATGCCAGGTTAATTATAACTAACTGAATGCATGATTCATCACATGCATCTTTGTTTTGTACATCCAGTTGTGGTTACCATCCGGCATATAAAACCGTAAGTAGTGGACCTTACTTTGATGGGATTCTTGATCAAGGTTCGGACAACGAAGGCATCTTAATAAGAAACGCCGCAATGGCTCATTTTTTAGCTCACAAGGAGGCAAGGAGGTAGATATCTTATTCTTGTATATGCACATGACCCTTCAAACATTGGACATCCATATCAACAACCTAAATACCCGAGATTTTCCTTTACATTATTTTGGATTATAGCGTGTCAAAACTTATTAACATGAACATATGCACATGTTGTTTGCAGAAAACTATACTTATTATTGGGAACTGCTGAGCTCTTTGTTGGTGGATTAACATCCGGTGTGACAGATCTTCGCATAGTGTTTAATACTGAAAGTAGCTACACTGTCTTGATTGTGAACCAAAGTTTAATCTCGATAATGCTTTATTAGGAAACATGAAGGACCATACGTGTAGTATTTAAAGTTTGTAACTGCCATAACATTGCAGAGGGTTGTGTCGCTTGGACAACACCCCTGTCGAACAGATACATGGAACAAAAAGAGTCACCACCATTCGAATAGTCATGATGGTTGGGAGGCATCTTTTCGATTAGTATAAATACATTAGAATCTGTAACATTACATTGGTTAGAGAAATAATAAGTTATCTATTGATTATTGTTATCATTGTTTGCAAATCAGATTTCTACTCACACACACACATACACGAACACAAATTGGGACAACAATTGGCATCAAGAGCCTTGTTACACCCCTCGTTACAACCATCAAACATCCAGAATCTTGTTAACGAAACATAGACAGAAACCAAACCAAAAGAACACGCTGAATTCTTGGTTCAGAAACACAAACACGCGACGTATAAACTTTCTATACGCTGCCTAGATAACTTAGGAACACAGAAGGCAATACGAAAACCTATCTAGTGTTGGATTTGCAAACGGGAGTACACCAAACGAAGGGGTGGACTCGTTTTTGTTGTGATCATAGTACGCGGCAACAGAAACAAAAGGAAGGAAAACAAATTTGTTGGAGAACTTTGTTGGTGTTTTTGCACACGACAACAACAAAGGGGACTTGTTGTTTTACAACGCAACAAGAAGAAAAAGAAGGACGTCAAAAGAAAGAAGGTTGTGTATATCGTTGAGATACACAAGACATAAGGCGCTGCTTGGGTTATTAGGGTATACCGAGAGAAAAAGGAAGCAAACTATCAAGGATTGTTTGTGGAAAACGTCTAACAATACAGGAAACAACAACAAAAGGAACAAAAGGACGGGCTGATCACTCGTTAATTTTTGGAATACCGACGGGTATTGGGTTGTTGAGGAACACGGTGTGGATTGAAAGTATTGAGTATTGTTGCACGACGTTAGGAACCAAGCACGCAGGAAGGACAAACAAAACGCAACGTTTAGTCCTTGTTTTAATACCGAGAGTATTAGAAGGCAATTACAAATCGAATTGCCTGTGTTGGATAAATACCGAGAGGTATTTTGACAAGAAACTTGGTGATTTTTGGCCAAAGCATTCAAAGGGTGCGTTTGGAGATACTTAGCCGAGACAAGAAAAGGAGTCTAGGGCACAAAGTTGAAAACCAAGTCGAAAGAAAAAAGACAACGTGAACAAGTGTGGAATCAAGGGAACAAATTTGAGTGATATATTGTTTCGACAACAATAATACCGAGTACCTTTGGACCAGATTTGACGAGAAGGAGAAAGGACGTAGTTGGTATACGAAATATCAACACAAGTGGGAAATACAAACGAGGTCACACAATCATTAATTCGGATTTCATTTGAATACTTGTAGATAGTATAGTTATTACATACTTAGGAAATCCCGTTGAACTATTTATTGATCCCGTAGTATTAAGATTCCCGGAAAACTATATCTGTTCCCATAAGAATAAGGATTACCATACTCGATAGAATTCCCATTCGTATTAAGAAGTGAAGATTATAAACACATCTAGGATGGCTGGAGACGATACAAATAACAACAACAATAACAACAACAACACAAATAATGTGTTGAAACCCATAACGCCTATCGCACAATATCAATGCCCTAAACTCAAAACCACAAACTACACTGTTTGGGCTATACAAATTAAGGTTATATTAGAGGCACATGGCTTATGGGAGACTATAGAACCTAAAGAAAATTCCCAGTTAGATGATAAGAAGGACAAGGCAACTATTGCCCTTCTATTTCAAGCATTAACTGAAGATGTGATATTACAAGTAGCAAGTTGTAAGACTGCAAAAGAATTGTGGGAATCGTTGAAGAAAAGACACGTTGGAGAAGAGAGAGTGCAACAAGCACGACTACAATCACTATTGATTGGATTTAATGCCCTTCAAATGAAGGATGATGAGACGGTGGATGCATTTACCAATAAGTTAAATGGTTATGTCACGAAAGCTAAAGAATTAGGCAAAACATTGGATGAATCCCTTTTAGTACGAAAACTATTAGACTCCACACCAGATAGATTCATTCAGATAGTAGCATCCATAGAACAGACAAGTGATCTAAACGATATTACCTTAGATGAGATCACTGGAAAAGTTAAGGCATTTGAGGAAAGAATAAAACTCCGAAAGGGAGGACAAGTAGAAAGCCAGGATAACCTATTATTCGCACAAGGCGAACGCCCTAAGTTTAAGAAAAGATTTAACAAACATAGAGGTGGATCAAACCACTCCCGAGGAAACTGGCAAAATAAAGGAAATAGAGAAAACTCAAATGGAGAAAACTCAACCCACAATGACAAGACCAATAAGCAGAAGGGTGGGTGGAGTAAGAAGAATGTTCAATGTTTCAATTGCGGGAAATATGGACATTTTAGGAAAGAATGTAGAAGTAAATCAACAACTCAGGAACAATCAAACCTTATCTTGGAAGACGATGAACCATCACTATTAATGACTACACACGAAGAAGTCCTACTAAATGAAGGACAAGTACAACCCGGAAAATATGCTACAACAGATGATAGCATATGGTACTTAGATAATGGTGCAAGTAACCATATGACCGGAACTAAGAGTCATTTTAAGTATTTAGACGAAAGCATCACTGGACGCGTTCGTTTTGGAGATGGATCATATGTAGAGATAAAGGGTAGAGGTTCAATATTACTAGGATGTAGAAACAAGGAGCAAAAGATAGTCTCAGAGGTTTACTACATTCCGAACCTCAAGAGCAACATACTTAGTCTAGGACAACTTACTGAAATAGGTTGTAAGATCATCATGGATGGAGACAAGCTGACTTTGTTTGATAAGAATCAGAAGTTGTTGATGAAAGTAGAAAGGTCAAAGAATAGACTTTACAGTATAAAATTGCAAATAGAGGCACCTATATGTCTCTTAGCAAATGTGGAAAACCAAGCATGGTTATGGCACGCTAGATTAGGTCATCTAAATTTTGATGACATTAACAAGATGACAAGAAAAGGTCTAGTGGAAGGAATTCCAAGGATTAACCATGTTGGACAAGTATGTGATGCATGTTTACTAGGTAAACATAGTAGAACACCATTTCCGAATCAAGCTAAATTCAGATCTAAGAACCCTTTGGACTTAGTATATGGAGATCTTTGTGGTCCCATAAGTCCAGCCACACATTCTGGAAAGAAGCTCATCTTCTTATTAGTAGATGACTGCACACGTTTTATGTGGGCCTACTTTCTTACATCGAAAGACCAGGCATTCAACACATTCAAGGAATTTAGACAAACGATTGAAATGGAGTTACGGCTGAAGTTAAGAATGCTAAGAACAGACAGAGGTGGTGAATTTACATCAAATGAATTCACCAAGTACTGTAAAGAGAATGGAATAGCACGACAATTAACGGCACCATACTCACCGCAACAGAATGGAGTAGTTGAGAGAAAGAATAGGACGGTGTTATCAACTACTAGGAGTATGATGAAAGCAATGAGGTTACCCTTAACTTTTTGGGCGGAAGCAGTCAAACACGCCATTTACATATTAAATAGGGTACCTACACGAGCACTGGAAGACAAGACACCGTATGAAGCACTCTACAAAAGAAAACCAAACCTACAAAACCTTAGAATATTCGGATGCACGGCTTATGCTAAGATAACAATCCCTCACTTGAAGAAGTTGGATGATAGAAGCATACCGATGGTTTATTTAGGAGTAGAGGAAGGATCAAAAGCTTGTAGGCTATATGATCCTGTAGAAAAGAAGAAACATGTTAGTCGGGACGTAAAGTTTATGGAAACAAAACCGTGGAATTGGAATGAGAATGAAGAGGATACAAGCACACAAGACACCTTTTGGACTAGTTTTGTGGATGGGAAGTTGACAAAGACAATCCTACACAAGTCAACTTGGAAAACAATATACCACATCCAACACTAACTCATATACCAGATCCAAACTCACCAATCACACCACAAACGTATAATTACGACCCTGACTCTGAAGAAGAATTAGATAATTCTATTAGCTCACTAGAAAGCTCAGATCAAAGATATGATCACAGCCCAGTACGAGGACGACGAACTATAGCAGAAATTTATGAAACTGCACAACAAGTAGAAGCACCTAGCTTATTCTTTACAGAAGAAGAACCTCGTAACTATAAGGAAGCATCAAAGGATGAGAAGTGGATTGAGGCCATGAAAGCTGAATTAGATTCAATTAACAAGAACAACACTTGGACTCTTACCACATTGCCTGACAACCACAAGGCAATAGGACTCAAATGGGTTTACAAAACCAAGAGAGATGCACAAGGAAAGATCATAAAGTATAAAGCAAGACTAGTAGCAAAAGGTTATGTACAAGAACAAGGAATAGACTTTGATGAAGTATTCGCACCAGTTGCTAGAATAGAGACAGTTCGATTGATATTAGCACTAGCTGCATATCATGGATGGCAAGTACATCACTTGGATGTAAAATCAGCATTTTTACATGGAGAACTGAAGGAAGAAGTCTACGTTACACAACCTGAAGGTTTCATTCAACAAGGAAACCAAGGAAAAGTATACAAGCTAACTAAAGCTTTGTATGGCTTAAGACAAGCACCTAGAGCTTGGAATGTGAAGCTTGATAAAACACTGAAGTCTCTAGACTTCAAAAAATGTAATCTCGAACAAGCAGTATACACAAAGAGAAGTAAAACTTCTACACTGATAGTTGGAGTGTATGTTGATGATTTAATCATCACGGGAACATCAAAGAAAGAAATAGACTTGTTTAAATCCCAAATGGAAGATCAGTTTGAAATGAGCGACTTAGGATTGCTAGCATATTACCTTGGGATAGAAGTTACACAGTCAGGAGGAGAGATTACAATCAAGCAAACCGGATACATTAACAAGATCCTAAAAGAAACAAGTATGACGGATAGCAATGATACGAAGATACCATTGGATCCCGGCACTAAGTTGGTCAAGGCGGAAGATGGAAACCCAGTTGACGCAACTTATTACCGAAGCTTAATTGGAAGTCTCAGATACTTACTACATACAAGACCGGATCTTAGTTATTCAGTCGGACTACTCAGCAGATTTATGCAAGAGCCAAAGGATCATCACCTGAAGGCAGTGAAACAAGTAATCCGATATATCAAAGGAACGAAGGAACATGGCATAATATACAAGAAGGAAGGCGGCTGCAAGATAACAGGTTATAGTGACAGTAGTTATGGAATCAATACCGATCAAGGAAAAGGAACTACTGGAATTGTATTTTACTTTGGAGAGTCACCCATTACGTGGAGTACTCAGAAGCAACCAACAGTAGCACTATCATCATGTGAATCAGAATTCATGGCGGCTACTGCAGCAGCATGTCAAGCCTTATGGTTAAAACGCTTACTTAGTGAATTAACTGGAGAAGAACAAAAGAGGATAACACTCAGAGTTGACAACGTATCAGCAATAGCACTCGTGAAGAACCCAGTATTTCATGGAAGGAGTAAGCATATAGACATTCGCTATCATTTCATTCGGGAATGCGTAGAGAATGGTCATATCAATGTGGAACACGTTAGTGGAGAACTACAAAGAGCAGATATAATGACGAAAGCTTTACCAAGACTCAAGTTTACAACTATGAGACAAATGCTCGGAGTTCAAGACCTTGGACAAAGCAACAATCAAGATTAAGGAGGAGAATGTAAACCAAAGTTTAATCTCGATATTGCTTTATTAGGAAACATGAAGGACCATACGTGTAATATTTAAAGTTTGTAACTGCCATAACTTTGCAGAGGGTTGTGTCGCTTGGACAACACCCCTGTCGAACAGATACATGGAACAAGAGAGTCACCACCATTCGAATAGTTATGATGGTTGGGAGGCATCTTTTCGATTAGTATAAATACATTAGAATCTGTAACATTACATTGGTTAGAGAAATAATAAGTTATCTATTGATTATTGTTATCATTGTTTGCAAATCAGATTTCTACTCACACACACACATACACGAACACAAATTGGGACAACATTGATTTCAAAAGCTTATAATATTCTACTTTCCATTGTGATAGGAACAAATATTGACCTTCCGGGATTAAGAATCCCAAGCTTCACCCTTTTTTCATGCTACGATCGACTAATATATAAAAATATGGCTGTAGCTTGTGATGGACTTGCAAGGAAAGCAAATTTACATATGGAATGATGGAACTCTTCCAGTATGTTGGAAATTAAAGGCTCAAAACCTTTCGAATCCATTCAAGATGTCAAAGACTTATTTACAACAATTACATTTGTCTTCGAAAATGCATGGTTCCAGTTAGACCCTGAAGCATAAATCATCATCAATGTAGGACATCATATTAAATGATTTTGTTTCTCTTCATATTTTCACAAAGTAGTTAGCATTTTTAAATTGTGAGTTTCAAAAACATGCAAATGCTTGCCTTGGGATCATGGATGGCTCAACGATGGGCGCGAATGACATTAATCTTATTGGAGGTAAAGTCTTACGAGACAAACTAGTCCAACAAAATTTTCGTTTCTCCAAGTTGTGTGCATTAGTTAATATAATTTTCTTTGCATGCATGGTCTTTGCAGACATAGCATTCCTCAACAAAATCATTATAATGAAAACCAAAGGTTAGGATGGAGTTCCCTGAATTGCGACAACCTCCCAAACTCTTAGAGTCACCGGCCTCTTATAATTACTTAAGTGTTGGAAGGAAGGAAAAACAATTGTATTAAACCTCAACAATTGAGAAATGGCAAACTTATACGGAGTATTATGTTTAGACGAGAACAGATCACACCTCATACTTTGTCCTTTATATTAGGCTGGAAGCAATGGACCCAAAAAAATCGGTTGGTCGACCCACACAACCGATTTGGAAATGGGTTGTCTCCACTGTGGAGACTTGTGCAAATATCAGTCGAGGTCCAAGCAAAACAACAATCGGTTGTATATTTGACCGATTTTTAATGCACACACAATCCAACCTTTTGAATTTAAAAATCCTACCGTTTGAAGTAATAAAAAAAAACTTTACTACTTTACATCCTATAAATACCAACATCAAACACACTTCTAAACACAATTCAACCAACTTCTCATCCATATTCACCATGTCAAAGAGAAATACTCCCCCCTCAAAAAACCGATGATCCCGACTACCCCAAAATGCACCGGATTTAAATTTCTTGCCGCAAAACAACTTTGAATTAACCGGCATAACACCACCACAAAATCGAGGTATTCGTTTTCGTCCACCCGCTTTTGAATATACATCACGACTACCACCACCCAATCAAAATCAAAACATGTTTTACCTTAATCGTCCATTTGTCCCACCGCAACGTCCTAATATGGATTATCACTAAGAACCAAGTGGGTCGTCGTATCGTCCTAACATGGATTTCTTGCATTCTTCCCAACTGTATGAAGATTATTCCCCGATTCGTAGTGCTAATCTTGACATGAAATTGGATGATTGGGCAGAGTATTCGGCTCAACAATACTCGACCCAAAACTATCCGAGTCAAGATGCTTCGATGGGGCAAGGTTCGGGTCACGGTTTGTACCACGGTTCCATGCCTGTTGAAGACGATGACAATGTCGAAGAGACATCACCCATCAAACCAAAGAAGCCTTCGCGGCGTGCTACAAAGGCGAAGGACAAAGGCAAACAACCCAAACCGGCCAAAAAGGTCGAAGCATAGTCAAAGGCGAAAGAGGTCGCGCTTTGTAGAGCTTTCATCTATATTTCGAAAAATTCCGCGAATGGAAACGCTGTCAACAGGCACCGCTTTTGGGAGTTGGTGATAGCGTACTTTCAAAAAGAAACTGGTTCAGACCGGACATACGACTCGATCATGTCCAAATGGAAGACTAGGATTCGTAATAGGGTTGCGAATTTTTGTGCTATTATGGATAATTCAAGTATACTCATGGAAGTGGTGAGAATGATGCAGACGATAAAGACAAAGCTCATAGAGAGTACCGTATGGTTTACGGTCATGATTTTAATTTGGAGGAGTGTTGGAAAGTATTGTGGGGTCATGATGCTTGGAAGAAGGAGATGCCTGCTTTCCAATCGAATAGTCGGAAGAAAACAAAGAGTTCTACAACTACCTCGGGGTCAACACAAGGTCCCATGAATTTCCAAGACGTGGATGATTCTGATGATGAGGAAGAGACTAGAGAATCACGACCACAAGGTCGTGACGCAGCCAGGAAGAAATCATCCTCCTCCTCTCGTGATCCACTAGCATCATGGACAAGTTCGCTAGCAAAGACCTTTTTCAAGTTGCAGCCATCAAAACCGGCGAAAAGTAAGGACATTGAAGAGTCGTGGAAATCATTGAAGGAACAAGAGCTAGCAATAAAAAGAGAGAAACTGCAACAAGAACTAGCAATCAAAAGAGAGAAAATTGAACTCTAACGAAAGCAAGTGGAAATCATAGACCTCACAAAACTGGAGCAAGACTTGATTTTCTACAATTCAGCAATCAACATGAATTTGCCCGAACGACAACGAAACGAACTTTTGTGGATTAAGGAAGAAATTAAGCAACGCTACAACTTAGATTACTAGTTTAAGTTTTTAATAAGTATTGTCATGTTTAAGTTTTATTAGTTCAAGTTTTTAAATTAGTATTGTAATGTTTTTATTTTTAATGAATTTTAAATTTGTTGTTTAANAAAAAAAAAAAATCGGTCACCGCTATGGCACTTGGGTCATGTCTGGTCCCTTGGCAGCTGGTGACTTGGGTTACCACTGTGTCTAGCCTTAGCAAATGCTTGCAAGGAATTGTTGGACAACAAAACACTCATAACCAAATAAAAAATAGTTTTGCTACACATTCTTACATTTTCATTCTACAAATCCTCCTACACTCGTAACAATATTATATAGTTTTTCGCACTTATTCTTTCTCTGCATCCAAACCATCAGTTCTGCCACTTGGCAGGATCATGTGATTAGGACACTTTGTAAGATGATAATGTAGGAATGTTTAGCATTTTCCAATAAAAAAATCCATACGTCCGATCCAAATCTAAGGTTTATGAATCTTTTGAAAAACTAGTCACTAAGGCCGGTGCGATGCAAGTGTTTTATTTTTATCTAATTACAAATTAAGCTAACGGGTCAAAACATTTTCTACTAAGAGCATAAGGTGTGGCAACATCCACTTTCACCTTTTTAGTGTCACCTCAGTGTCGCCTCAGCATTCTCACTTTCAACACTCACACTCCAAAATACCGCTTCACTAGTGACATGCCATTTTCCCCCATTTAGGCCACTCATACCCAATTAAAACACAACACCCATACACAACCCCCCCCCCCCCCAATTTATTATTATTTTTTATTTTTTTATTTTTAGAAAAAAATTGTCTTCTTCCTCGCCACTTAAGTGGCGAACTTGAAAGTGGCGGAGGGCAGTAGTGTGGTGACATTCAAGTGGCGGCATCACTTTTTGATCCACGTAGGAAATGGCGGAGGAGGTCGTTGCTATACCCGATCCTTTAAATAATGTGCCATTTTTGAACCACTTTAACATGGTCTAATCAGGTTCAAACAAGGCTCTCGTGTAGTTGACTCTTGTTATCTCATGTTTTATCGTTGTCCAAAGGGGTGCATGTCGCGAAAGACCCAAATTATAATTACGAGCACTTTGCGATGGCTAATAAATTCAATAATAATCACCATTTACCGAAATATCGTGTGGTTAAATACATGGTATATGGTCGTCTTCGAAAACTTTGATCCTACACGATCGACGGTATTAGGATATCACTTGTCAAACTTGTTTCATTCTTCATAAATTATAGGGAAAAATGACTTTATTAGTTATATACTTTGTCATTTTTCTCAATCTAGGTACTATACTTATTTGTAATATGTATGAGTCACTGCTCTTTCATGTATTTATCATTTTAAGTACTCTACTTATTTTATGTATCTATAGAATTGATATTCACTTGCCTGAAACTTGAAATAGTGACTAAGTTAGAGATCTATCTATTTAATCAACAGCCTCATGATTAATTTAATTAAAAGATCAAATTATTTCATCTCTTGCCTAATAGATCATCTTGTTTTGATATGCTCGATCAAAATACATAATCTGGAATGTCATTATTCTCAAGCGAGATTACTACACTTTTATTGAAAGTGTTCAATGATTTCTTATTTTTATTAATCTGCAAATTTTGACAAACTCGACTATAAGCTCTGCATAGATTGAATGAGAATGCGCAAAGTTAGCAATCATAATGATTGACTAAAAATTAGATTTTATACGAGTTGCAAGTATTTACCATTTCAATATTTAGTTTTTTCTTTTTCTCATTTTTGCTCTTGTGATATATGCCAAAAAATTTATGAGTATAAAAGTGAAAAAAGAGCTTAACAAGAGAAAAAAAGAGAAAAAGAAAATATTAAATATTGATCTATTAGATAGGAGATGAAATAATCTAGTCTTTTAATTAAATTTATCATGAGGCTCTTGATTAAATAGATATATCTCTAACTTAGTCGCATATATGTTTTGTCACTCATTTCAAATAATTCGAAACACATAAACTAAGTAGAGTACTTAAAATGATAAACACTTGAAAATACAGCGACTCATAAATACTAAAAATAAGTATACTACTTAAAGCGGGAAAAATGACAAAGTATAAAACTATTATAGTCATATTTCCTTAAATTATATGACAACAATAAGACCATTTCTTTCAATAAAATATCTAATGACGAAAAAAAAATGGGAACAAGTTATCTAGCTGGATTAAATTTAAAATGAAACAAGCCGTGCTAAATATTTATATTTTTCAATAACAAAATGACAGGAAATAATACAATGCTTAAAACAAGTTATACGTTTCTAAATTTAACCATTACTACATTTGACTTTAAAAGTCAGATTGAATTATGCTTTTATGAGAGGAGAAAAAGAACAACATCATTGTATCACTTTGTTCTTATATGTTTGTCGTGTGTACTAATAAGATTTTATACTATTACATATTCCATCTTAACTTAATTTTAAAATAATACGGACTCCTTTTGATTGGTTTAGTTGTAAAAATCGACGTCAATTTCATGTATGCTAGTATTATTATAAGTAAATTGACGTTAGTGGTGGATTTACAAAAGATGATGAATACACAATAAACTTTTTTTATTAAAATTTTTGAGGAAATAATTTCTATTTAGTTACAGTGTTGAAATGAAGGTGATTATAACGTTTGTAGTTATAAAGTTTCAAATAAACATATGATGTCCTATAACATATGTAGTTACAATGTTTGATCATGGTGTAGGTGTAGGTGTAGGTCTTAGGTCGGTTTATGTGTCTGGTCCTGTTATGTTCGTGTTAATGTAATTTTAGCATCTTGCTATTTTATCTATATAATATATTGAATTTCTAAATTTTGAAAAAAAAGGAAAAAAAAAATCCTTTATCTATATGGCCATATAATGTAATGCGTAAAATTGAGTCTAACAATCAAAAAATAGCGTGAGAATCAATATTCATAAGGAATGCGCAACATTTTAGATTTTTTCATTTTTTTTTTTTTTTTTTTTTAAAGGATCACCCAAAATGCGCTGAAATTTGTTAAAAAATACTCAATATATATGTATGTATTCTCTGATGAAAATTACAATAATAAATTCCTAGGACCATTTCAAATAAAAATGGCCGGCAATTGTATTTTAACTAGACTCATCTTACTTGAATAAATTAAATATTCCAATATTTAAATAAAAATAATCAACCTTGCCAAAACTAACCATATGGTCTGTTTTTGTGTATGTGTTTTGTGTAGTTTCTTATGCTATTCTTTCTATTCTCGTCGAATATTACACAAAAGAACAACATTCTCGTAAGTCTTTGATATACATTCTAGCAAAATTCATAACACATTTGCATTTCATCAAACTTTTACACCAAATGATCCCGATTTTGTTCATTTTCTCGTTAGTTACAAGCGTTTTAGCCACTGACAAATGTGTTCTGGATATTCAAGTTTCTTCATTAAGCTGTGAATCCGCGAGTTGGGATGGATTTCTTGATAACAATTGTTGTGAATCCTCATTTGAAGAATATCTATCCGCATTAGCAAAACATGCGAATCAAACAGGAACTATTTTCGTAAACTCTAGACAACAACAAAGTTGTCGGTCTTCGTTAGAAGGTAGCAATGGGAGAAATCTTTTAAGTTGTGGTGTTGAAAAGCTAGCATCAGGTTCAGGTAGCTGCTCAGACTATTCACTTACTGATGTTTCTAATAAGCTCGAGAGCTCGTTAACTGGTCTAGATCAAGATTGTGAGAGTTTAGACTCAAGAAATGGTTGTGGTGCTTGTTATGAAAGATGGAAAAAGATTGGCGTTTTGGGTGTGAATAGTAGTGTTCAAGAGATTGATATATGTCGATTTTCTGTACTTGTTTCGATGGTGAGTCAAAAGATTTATGACACAAAATGGGTTCAAGCAGTTTATCAGTGTCTTGGTCAGAATCCAAGTGATCAATCTCAGAATCTTGAAAATGATCATCATCAACACAAGAAGAAAATGAGAAGAGGTGAGTTAACTCGATCACATATTATAAACTGTTTTTTGTTTATCAAAAAGTGACTTATTAAAAAGGTAAGAACAAAAGGAAGTAATGTTTGCAAGAATACAAACTCTTGACTTGATAATCTTTTATAATTTCAGGATTATGGATTCTGATAGGAGGTCTAATTGGAATCATGATCATATTAATCAGCATATTATGGTTTTACTTTAGAAAATCTGTCACAAGAAGGTCACCCGAGTGCAAAGACGGTATGTGTGTTCTGGAATCGCCATTTCCCAAAGAATTAACTACAAAGTTGACGGTTAAAGACGTTTATGCTGCTACCAACGATCTCAAAGCATCAAACTTCATCGGCGAAGGAAATGCTGGTAAGGATATTACTGTAGATTATTTCTACTTATGTATGTTAATTTAAGCAGGACTGCAGGTCATGTTACTCATTAACTGATAAAGCCACATAAACTGATCCCCTTTTTTCCTTATTCAAATGGTTTTAATTTGTTTAGGCAAAGTGTATAAAGGTGTACTCGCAAATGGTCAAGATGTTGCAATCAAGCACATTGTGAACGATGGTGAAATGGAAACATTCGTTAGGGAAATTACGAGTTTGTCACCTGTAAGACATCCTAATCTAGTACGATTATTGGATCATTGTGAGGGTGAAGGAGAGTGTTTTCTTGTTTACGAGCTTTGTCATTGGGGAAACCTTTCAGAATGGTTGTTCAGTAAAGATAAAGTTCTTACTTGGATCCAACGTCTTCAAATTGCTATCGATTGTGCTCGAGGACTATGGTTTCTGCATACATATCCTGGAGGATGCATTGTTCATCGTGATATAAAGGTAGATTAATTTTATAAGGTCGGTTACTAAAGTAATTTAACTGCGATGCTAATTCTTAAAGTTTGGCAGCCAACGAATATTCTGTTGAACATGAACTTTCAAGCCAAGCTAGCCGATTTTGGTTTGTCTAAGATCATTGACACGGGTCTATCTCATGTTAGTTCAGAAGTAAGAGGAACTTTTGGTTATGTGGATCCTGAGTACCAAAAGAATAGCCGTGTCAACCCATCAGGGGATGTTTACAGCTTCGGAATAGTGCTTTTACAGCTTCTTTCAGGTCAACGGGTGATCAACATAGACTTACAAAAGCCAATGCCACTTGGAAAAATGGTAAAATATTCCTGAGTTTAAACCTATAATATAAATGGACATAAGGTACTTTTTTAACTAGCAAATTGTTTAACGATTCTTTGTTTGTGGTTGATTAGGCGAGGACGCTAACCAGGGGTGGGAGTATGACCGAATTTGCTGATCCAAAACTTAACGGTGATTATTCATTAAAGGCATTTGAAGTTATAATCAATCTAGCACTATCGTGTATCGGGATGAAGCAACAAAGGCCTTCAATGGAAAAAGTGGTAGTAGGACTCGAAAAGGCTCTAGATATGTCTATTAGAGATCGGTCACTTGCACCTTCGTTTTCATCAGACATGGTCTAAATCGATAAAATTTGTATACTTAGATATTGTAACAAAGTACTTATGTTATAAACATCAGAAACAAGATTATACATACAATACAATTGTGACTTGTCACTATAACTTCATACAAAAATTACTGAAGCTATAGATATGAGACATTAGCTCTTGAAAAAGACGAGCTAATGTCACGAAAATTATAAAAAAATATACAATTTACCAAACATCTACAAACCGTTCTTGAAAGTGAACGGGGCGTCTAGTGACAGAAGAAGCATGTTTTTCGTTGAATTCATGTAAAATTCTGATCAACGAACTTGCTTTCTTACTAGCACGAGAACCACCTTCGGTGAGTAAGGAATATAAAGGTCCCATTATAGACGAGTTCGATACTAAAACCCGAACCACGTCTGCCCCACCATTTTTGCACATTGCAAGCAAAAATGCAACACAATACTCTTTTGATGCCTTCGATGTCGTGGTTCCCATGACATCTAGGATCATGTGTAGAGCCCCACAGCTCAGAATCGACGCTGTCCCGTCACCTTTTTCAGCCAAAGTAGCTAAAATGGCTAAAGAATCTATAACAAGATCTTCACACTGATGTGAAGATCTCAATAGATCGATTAGTAACGGAACTATCCCTGCTGCAAGTGCTTTCCAATGGTTTTCGGGGTACATTAGTAACCCAAAAATTGCTACCAATGCATTCTTTTTGCATCGATCTGTTCCTTCTAGTACCAATTCCATCAAAACAGGAATAGATCTCGGGATTTTCCCGATGATGTCCCTATACTCATCCACAGAGGCTAGATAAAACAATGTACCTGCAGCGTGTTGTCGGGCTTCCATTTTCAGCCCATTTTGTGCAACCTCAAGAATTAGTTCCAACCCTCCGTTTTCGACAAGTACTTTCTTTGTTTTTGAGTACTTTGAGAGATTCAATAAACAGGCTATCGCGTTTTCTTGAATCTTCGGATTCTTAAGATAAATCAAGTCCAATAAACATGGAACCACGCCTGCTTCAACCAAACAAGCCCGATTAAAAACGCTTGTTTTACTAAGCAATCGAATCTCATAAGTAGCTTTATGTTTGGCCTCATTCGTGCCAAACACCAAGCGGTCGACTAAAAAGTCAACCGCTAACTTTATAGCAGCCTCGGCTGCCACACTACCACCCGTGGCCGTATCAGTGCTCTCCTGATTGCGGCCACTATGAGTGGGTCCCACCACCGCAATCCCATTCACCGCACAATATTTCCTAATAACATTCCTTATACACAAATTCGAAACTAAGTTACCACTATTCACTTTCTCACCCGTCTTAGGACAAGTAGAATTACCCGATTTGAACCATTTCTCAATAGAAACCCGATCATACGTGTGCCCGGTTGTTAACGTAACCGGATCCGACATGATCTCCAAAGAAATTGGACACCTTAAGTCATCAACATTCAGTGACTTCATCAAATGATCATTGCAACCTTTAACATCACTAGAAACTGCGATATTCTCACCATCTACAACAGTAAAAACCTTACACCTTGTATAAACCATCAACTCCATTAAGCTACTTAGAACACCAAGATCCTTTTTCTTGGAACCGGATCTTTCCGACCCGATTTCCATTTCAAGAAACTTGATCTCTTTATTGCATTCATTCCAGCTAGAAATGCTTAAATAATCAAGAACCCGGATCAGATTCTTTTGACCCGGAACAATATGGTGCTCCAGCTGGTCCAAAACGGATCTAAGATGATCCAAGACCCGTTTATCTTCGGGTCGAAACTGGAGCTTTGAGTTCAAAGCATGAATCTTTACTAACCCCATTAACTCTTTTAACTCAAGTGAAACATTAATATCATCTAATGGTAACACATCTAGAGCTACACTTATGGACCGAAAAATAGCCCGAAACATATTCGATACCTTTTCGGCTTGGGCCAACATCCAAACCCTAGCATCTGACCTCATGCAATCTTGTAACAAGAAGTTAAGCTTCTGGAACACATAATGTAGCTCAGAAAATGACAAAGCCGTTACATATGACAAACATGTTTTGTCATGTGACTCTTGTTGGATTTCTTCTAGGAAAATAAGGATGTTTTCAACAAGACGTATAGATGTCTTTGCGTTACGTGAGTTCGTGTAAAATGGTTTGGTTTTGTACGAGGATATTGTTTGTGAGAGTGTTGTTAAGGAAGTGAGGAGTGTCCCTGGTGACACTGACTCGCATGGACGTATCGCTGGATACGTCAGTATCCGGCGAAAATGTTCACGTTCATGCACATGCATGGTGAGATATATAAAACAGGTGACCTGAGAAGGATATCAAGATTAGGGTTATGGTTGGTTTTGTGAAAAGATTTGAATGTAAAGTTGGTTTTTGGATTAGGTTAAGAAAGGTTATGCTTTTTGGAGTTTTGTTTTGTTATGGTGCGGTTTGGATATGGTGATATGGTGTTTGCGTGTGTGGTGTATATATAGAAGGGTGTGTTTGAATGTATGGAGTGGACACGTGGTGATGAGGTAATTAGGGTGTTGACTTCTCAGGGAGGTAGATTAGTTTTGGAGACAGGGACAACGTGGAATCTGCCATGGGAGTATGAAAAAGGAGGCTTCGTGGCTAGCTTGAGGGTTTCGATATTGTATATTGTTATATCTTTAATAAAAAAGGAGATGCTGTCAAATGAATGTTATGAACAATATAAGAATTATTAGGATTCTCGTTTTTGAGTCTAATTCGCAGCATCCAAGTGATGGCTTAGCTGTTATATTATGGTTAAATAAAAAAGGAATAGAACATTTATGTCTCTAATATTGTTTCAGTCATTCTTTCTATATGTAAGTAGTTAACAACCTTTAACAAAGTTTTTAAATTCTTATATAAATTAAGGGGGGGTGTTTATTGATATGAACCAATTGATGAGACCCAAACATGATTTATGCATAAAGCTAAGAAAACTATCATGATTAGTTACTCTACGATTCTCACACGTCGCATTTTTACAGTCAAATGACTTCGTTAATATCTACTTACTAGAACGCCGTGCATATACCTTCGGTGTCTGATCCACTTACAAATGATCACACTTCGATACGCACTGATTTGCTTTTATAGTCAAACTTTTGAAGAGTGTATACAATTTTTCAAATATGTTATTATACAAATCCACATAATAGACACTCGGGCAAACGTTAATTATGTGCTACTTTTTGCAGAATTAATTGTGTTTTATCATACCAGGTCTTTAGTTTGTAGTATGTGCGTGACTCACTACCTAAATTGTGGTTTATGTTTGAAAAATTTGTGAGTATATTCTAAGAGTAGTGGTAAGTATGCCTGGAAAAATTGCAATGAATTCTGTCAATTGGAGTTTTACGAATAAACTAAATGAATAGATGACATATCTTACCTTTAAGTCTAACTTACACAAAATCCAAAGATCAAATCTTGACTAGTACGTTACTAAAAACTTAAAAAAAAAAGAAAAACAAAAAAAAAAAAAAAAAAAAAAAAAAAAAAAGGCGCTATGTATGTCAACAAAATGTTGTCATTTAGTTCTGTTTTTTAATGTGAAGGTACTTGTGAAGCATCCTGAGTAGTGCCAAGTTAAATATATGCACGAATAATTGATGTGAAATGGAATTGAACATTTAATTTATAGCAAATTAGGCATACATAGGTACATGCTTAGAGGTATCACTGAAGCATCCTGGCATGGGTAGTCTCTCCCAACTATTTTTTGAGTTTATGGGAATATTTTTGGATCAATAATTGTAAGAAACAAATAATTCATAGGAATACATAAAATTTATAAAATTTGAAAATTGGAATTTGATATAAAAGAAAAATAACTTGTCTAATCATTCACTGAAGACGTGCATTATGGTGACTATTTTCTTATAACTATTTTCTAATCATTCACATATTCGAATCTATTAGCGTGTAATAATAATTAGGAAGTAACTCGATAAGGGTTGTATGCAAGTCAAACTGAGCCCAAATTTGTCATAAAACTGTATGCAGGGTGGCACAAAATGCAGCTTGTTCATAACTGTATAGTACAATGATGATTTCAAAACCGGACAGGACATCAAACCGGCCACCCTATCGGTTATCGGTTCAACGAGTTCGACCGCTTTACAAAACCGGATGACAATTTATATTTATTAGATATAACTTATCAAATCTAACAATATATTACATAAATTATAAAGAAAACAGTACTTCATTCAGAAATATAAGGGTAAGTAATTGTGCTATAACCCAAGCTAGAAAGATGATAAAAATAATTGAATTGAAAGTTAAAATTGGAGAAGACAGATTAATGCAAGTCTTTCTAGGCTTTTTAATCTACCATATAATGTTCTGTGCAACTTAGAAGCATACATGTAGTTTACCGTATCGAAAAAGTTTGTGCTTTTTAGTTTCCGTGCTTATAAAACATGAGCTCTTTTCTATAAGCTACTCCACAATGAGCACTCGAAACAACTTATAATGTTCTCATAATGCAACAAAGTAATAAGTTGATTCAATAAGGTAAAACCTAAACACCCCAAGTCAAAGGAAAAGCAAGTGGTGTTGTAACAGTTGCAATAGCACTTTCATGTATCCAGATGAAACAACAAAGGCCTTCAATGGACAAGTAGTAGTAAGACTCGAAAAGACGCTTGATATGCCTACAAGATAGGTCACTTACACTTGTGAATTCATCAGACATGGTCAAAATAAATAAAATTGTATACTCGGATATTGTAACAAAGAAAATTCAATATCTATATAACAGAATTCACCTTTCTTCATTCCGTAGAAAGTGTATATTTCTTAACCATTTCCGCGATAATCATCAGGTTCGACTCAGTAATTCAGTGTGGTGCTACTCACTTCAAGATTACAAAATGAAATCAAACCATCTAAAAAACATATGGTGCGCAAGCTAAGTCCATACTACTGGTTTCCATTAGGCTCAGGTCCTGTGGATCTTTGAAAACGTTCCTGTTTCTGAGAAGTATGTGCTTTGAGTTCCACTCCCTAGTCTATTAGCATCTGCCTGTGGATCTATAAGATCAATCCCCTGCATACACAAAACATCGGGTTACAAACCAGAGATTACACTATTACTTTTCAATCTCCATTAGTCAGTCGTATTTGACCCAATATAATTGCATAAAGACAACTAAAGACTGCTGAAACTTGCAATATATACACAAGGAACGGTAAGATAGATAACAGACCTGAACAGGTGTGAAAGCCAAACTCGAAGTCAGGCCAGAGGTAGCCCCACCACTACTATATTGCTTATCCTTGAACCTGAAGGTGTAAAATCAAGCATGTTGGATAAGAACGCAGATAAAAAAAAAAGTGCAAGAAACAAAAATAACAGAAGAATTATCTTAAAAAAACATACTTCTTGGCAACTTTGGCAGCAAGCTTGCTCTGACCAACTGATACACGCAACTTCCCATTTCCAGCCTGTCCAAGCATACCATATCCTTCTCCTAGTCCATCCCCTACAGATCACCCAAAAACGCTATTATAAAAACCGAAGATTGCAGATGCATATATAAAACTATCTAATCAATACTGCTCAAGTCGTAAACATTGTATTCAAGTGTTTAGATAAGGTGATTCTAAATTTCTAATTATGATTTTCCGATTGCAGCAAAATACTAAATTTCACACCTATTGCAGCAAAACAATAGTTTAGAAAAATTAAGAATCACCAAATTGCCCTCTTATTTACCCACACTTTCAGTACAGATTATATTATCAAAAAGCTCAAATATTGGGATTACGATCATCTTTCTATAATGACAATAGACCAGCTACGCATATGGCAGTAAACACTACAATAGAGAGGCCATATGCAAAAAAGAACCATGAGCCACAACTTGAATAAACTTCTAAATGTCGAAGAGTTCACTTACCCAATGAGCTCTCTTCAGGTATTCCAAACTGCATTCTGTTTGCAAGTTTCCGCATGTCCGTAATAGCATACCTGATTTTTAAAAAAAGTAAAACACGTTACAAAAAATTAAGGCGGTCTTTGATATTATGTTTAAGAATGCCATTAAAATACTCACCTCTCCTTCATTTTCCTAAGGCGACGCCCACCTCTTTTCTTCTTGGGTTCGGAATCAGGGACCGGGAGTGGTTTTGGCTGCTTTGCAGGCGGTGGCTCTTGCCACTTCTCAATCTTTTTACGAATATCTTCCCGGTATGTTCTTCCTTGGCTTCCGGAAGGATCCCCTCTTATAGAGTCTACACGTGCTGCAAGGGTTGATTTTGCAGCCACTAGCCTACACGCACGCATCTTGAGAGCTGGAGGTGTAGTCTGAAAGATCTCGGTTTGCTCAATATAACCAACACGAAATTGAGATGTCGCAGTGGAAAAACCAGCTAAAGCCTTCTTCTTAGCACCTAGAAGTTGCACATTACAAGCTGGCATCTTTGCAAGTGATGACAGACCACCAGCTGTCCCCATGAGTTTGGCAGCGACAGCACTCCCAACAATGGCGGATAAATTTGGAGCAATATAGCCCATTCTGCTTTCAACGAAGTCCAAAACTTTCTTTTTTGATTCATCGAGTGTAAGAGCTCGATCACATGCCTCGATTGTCTTCTGAAGGACATCCTCGGGAAGCGGTTTGCCACTTGTGGTTGATGCGGTAACAGAAATAACCATGATGATAGCAGATGGCAGCAGCCCTTCAAGATCCACGACGGTTAAGTCGACTTCATTCCCTATCTTTTTTACCACACGTGCATAATCGATTGGGTGGTGAACAAGAGACTCGAGCTCTGGAAACTTGAGACGATATTTATCACGAATGAAATTGTGGATAATCACAATTTCATTTTCGATGTCAACTGACAATGTGTTACATTCTACGATGAGTTGGTACTCGGGATCATCTTCCAAAACCATGCCTTGATTTGACATATCTGATCCTTTCTCAAGAGCATCCTCAACTTTCTGCCAACGAAAAAGTAGTTCATATTCAATGGCGGAGCCACATGGGGTGTAGGGTGGGCCATGGCCCACCTATAAAGCCACAAAATTTTTGTATAAGTTGTATAGATATGCCTATTTTAACTATTCAAGCCACAAAAAATATTCCAAGTCCCATAGCAAATCTTTTCCAATCTTTAGTTTACACTTTTTTTTACATTGATGGTGCCTACAAAATATCTAAGAAGTCACTACTACCGTAAAAATTATTCTATTTTGATTTTTTTTTTATACTCGTTAGTATGTCGAAAATTATTTGGCCCACCCAAAAGCAAAATCCTGGCTACGCCCCTGTTCATATTACAATAAAGAACAAGACAATTCAAAATTATACAAAATATATGCTCAAATGAGACACTCATTATCAGGAATGTACTAACCTTCATAATATCTGAATATCGCTGTGATTTCTGTAACTTCGAAACACTATCCAGATCATCATAATTGAGGGCTTCTATATCGGCCAAGTCTCCGTTAACATCTTCTTCCATGTGCTCCGCATCATCATTGTCCTCGTCCTATTGAACAGAATACAAGGGTAAAACATTGGTCAGCAAGTTCAGTTATACTAAGACACAAATCTATGTATACATAATAATTTCAAAAAGATATGAGTAATCACTGAAGTCAAAAGTCCAATTTTGATAACAAACAGTACACCACAATATATATATGTACTTGTATCGTGACTCACCAAGTTCTCGTTATCATTATCTGAGAGATCCTCAAGATCCGCGAGAAAAGAATCCTCAAGATTTGCCTGAAAAATAACAAACTTCTGGTTATTACATGTCCTGAACGATAAATGGAATGTAATCAATAAAAACCTGGCACATAAAGTTGTCCCTACTACAATACCAACCTATTTAGTTACCAAACCTCGATAAGACTGTTTGTGATTGCGTAATTGAAGTCCTTATTCGCTTAATGTGTTTTTAGATAATATTGCTCAAGTGCTTACTTGCTTGCTTATTCTAAATTGTTTATACACGATATGTCGATCATAATCTCAAAAAATATGTACAACCAAAAGGTTATCTCAAAGCAGCTGGAATTGTGGTAGGATCGGTTGCCAATCCCATCTCGCAAATTAGCACAGATTTTCAGTTTTTACTCATTCAGATAGAAGTCAACTCCTAACTTTGACTTCGTAAAATAAATATTAGGCATGATTTCATATTATTGCGATGAATGGCAGAGCATAGTATCATGTTTAGTTCAATTATCTAGAAAATAAAACTTGATAACCTTCATGTCAACAAACTTAATTACTTACAAATTCAAAAGATGACCCAACTTGTTTCGTCTCAAAATATACTAAACAAACATTGTGAATTTTAAGAAGTAAAATTTCCTTTTCCTCATTAGGAATGTGCAATAAAGACCACGCGAAAGAAACAACGACATTTTAGTAGGATCTCAATGTTGATAACCTTGCCAAAAACCTCTTAGAAGACAATATGTTGATAACAAAATCGCTAATATAACAAGGACATTTCAAGGAAAGCATACATACCATTATGTTCAGATATCGGAACCAAACTCAGCTCCTGCAAAATCTTCAACACACTGTCCACAATAAAAACTCGAATCAGATTTTGTTTAAAAAAGCTAAATACAATATAACGGAATCCGAATCACCAAACCAGAAGACTCATGCAAAAAACATAATCTATGTTATTCACTACGTCTCTTAAAGCATTGGGTAGGGCAACGTCTTTCCGGTGTGACATACTGGGTGTTACCATACCGTGGCTGGTGTTTGTGGAGTAACGTTATGTTATGTGTGTGTTTTAGGGGGTCCAATTTTCACGCCACTCAAGGTAAGGGGGTGTTTGTTTAAGCTTATATGTGGCTTATAAGCTTATTTGTCTTTCGGCTTATATTTCATAAGCCTCAAGTCTCAAAATAAGCCGGAAAATTGAGGATTATGAAATATAAGCCGAAATCAAATAAGCTAATAAGCCCACATATAAGCTTAAACAAACACCCCCTAAATGTAAGTTCTCTGTTATGCTATGCTGATGTGGCAACTCCTTTTAACAAATTTAGTATCTTATTACAAGCATTACTCATAATTTACACTTTTGGGGGGTGTTTGTTTGTTTGGATAATGAGCTTATTTGTCGGGCTTACGAGCTTTATTAAAGATTTTAAAAAATCCAATAAGCTCATTTTTAACAGCTTATGACTTAACCTTATGACTTATTTCAAGTCATAAGCTCAATTTGATAAGCCATTAAAAATAAGCTTATCGAATTTTTTAAAATCTGTAATAAAAGCTCAGAAGCTCGACAAATAAGCTCATAATCCAAACAAACAAACAAACACCCCCCAAAAGTATAAACTGCCGATAATAAAACTGGAGTTAATGAATAACAAACATATAACAGAATCAAGTACACACAAATTCAATTGAAAATAAAAAACTAGGGTTAGGGTTTAATAATCTATGTATCGAATTAACCATTAGCAGTTATTTAATTCAAATTCAAAATTAAAAAAGTGGACTTACGAATAATAGTGTGTGATTTGAACGACGACGGAGAGGATGATTGTATCCGGCGAGTGTTTGGTTATTGTGATTACGAGTTTTTTTTTATATGTTTGGATGAATTATATACTGTAGTTTTGTGAAGATACAAAATGGTCCTTCTCGGTAAGTCGGTATGGTACTATTTACGTTATAAAGTTTTCATATTTGTCACATAAGTTTTAAGGATTTGATATGATGGATCAAAAATTCAAAACCAATGTTTTAAAAACCGGTTTTCTAAGTGACCCGGTCGAGTCACCGGGTCACGGTTCAACCGGCGGTTCAACCCGGTTTTTTGCTCAAAACCGCCTTCCGGCCACCCTACCGGTTCACGGTTCAACCGGTTTAACCGGCCGGGTCAACTCGGGTTTTAAAACACTGATCAAAACAACAATTATCAAATGACTTAGGAGTAGGGATAGAGCATTTCGATATGGGTACCATTACACACTTTTATGCTGGATCCAAAGGTGATTTTGTGTTCGCTTAGCTCGATCGCCTATTTTGACATTCTGCATGTGTATTTGTGGTTTGATATAACCTGTTTCAGGGGCTTGTCTGTCAGACGTGTATCGGATGTGCCTAGAAATATCTTTTGAACCGCCTGGATGGTAGTAGTAGGGAAAATGCCAGCTTTTTCAGTGGAGGATAGTTAATTTGTGCATCTTGCAAGATCTTGCTGAAGAAGTAGATTGGCTTTTGAACCTTGTTTCGTTTTGCTAAGAGTACTGACCCGGTTGCTTTCTGAGATGCTGTTATGTACATGGTGAGGGTTTCACCTGGTACTGGAGCCGTCAGGATGGGTAGTTCGTTTAGGAACACCTTGAGGTCCTAAAATACCACTTCAGCCTCTTCCGTGGAAAGATCGTATTATTAATCTTATTGACTTCGTGAAATCTCTCATCCAAATCAAAAGGTACACAATTGTTGTTTTTACTTTTCATTGGTCATTAACGTATATCTGGATCCTTAAATATGAAAAAGGCTTTCGATGGTTATATGCTTCCGCTGCAATTACTGATTGTTCTTTTATAAGTGTTAAATAATTTCTAACCATGTTTTCCGTCATATAGGACGATGGTCGTGGTGGTAGCAGGTGGTGGTTATGGAGGTGTTGATGATCATGGTGGTAGCAAGTGGTGTTCATGGTGGTTATGGCAAAAACTAGTAGTCTTTTAAGAACACGCACACATGACATTTAAAAAAATATGTGTCTATATTGTATTGATTTTAACAATATATATAATGCCACGTAAGTGCAACATAAACGTTACATATAACTTGGTAACTTTTGCCGGTAAAACAAGTTTCCGTGAATTATATTAGTACGAATTTGAAAGTTCAGCTATGAGACAAGTAGTTTACACTTACTATAACGGGATATTTGAAAAGATGTACATCTATTATATAGTTTAAACCTATTCTAAGTTTAATTAACCATAAAGATCTATTTCAAAATTTGGTACGCACTAAAAATACTTGTGCCGCCCTTGATAATACTATTAAGAAATGCATGTATATATCAGTTGGAACAAATGAAAATTTATGAAATGTACGTAGAAGTTGGCTTTGCAAGTTGTGCAACATTGAACCTTATATGATAGTTATATCACATGTGAGTGCGTGCAATTATATCATGACCAATTTTCATCAATTGACCATACGGTCCATACGCGTATAAAATAACTAAATATAATGGTCAAAATAAATTATATCAACTATTGAAAAAAAAAAGTATTTTAATCATCTATCTTAAGTTTTAACAAATAATTACAACATAAAATTGTACAACGTTAATAATTTTTCTTCGAAGTGAATTTTGAGGCCCCAAACATATAAAGGGGTGTACATTTCGAGGCTTCTGATAATTTGAGACCATGTGAGATAGCACACCTCGCACACCCTCGTATACGGCTCTACATTTAAGTGTTGTATATATGTATACATAAATAATATCTCGTACCTACGTATTTACATCTCGTTATCTGCATAGTTTAATTTACGAGTTTGACTATATATTGTAGTATTATACGGAGTATATTAGGTAAGACGTAGCTAGCTAGGAGACTTCGCGGTAGCAGTATGTTTTGACTACAACTTTAATGCTATGATATCACCAATTCATCATACAATATTAGAGTGCAAAGATATAGTTCTACCAAGATACTTATATATTCTTTTCTTCGAAAATACTTATTACTGTAGATAAAAACTTGTCAATGGATCTCTAATCCCTACCCGAAAATTCCAACATATCTAGCATGCCCATCTTGACGACCTGTATACGTCATATGCATTTCTATTTTCTAACATGTTATCTAGCTAGCTATTATATTTTTGTTTCCGGACATTGCTTCTTATATATCTTTAAAGTTTAAATGAATATCTACTAGATTGAAAAGTTTATAAAAATTTGTATCCTAATGAGCGAAAATAAGTAAGGTGTGTAGTCATTTATAACGACATGACAAAACGTACTAACATAGTTGACGTACATATATATTTAGAACTGATTAATGATAAACGAATATTGGTCATATTCATATTTATTACCGATGCTAGGTAGTTGGAAGTTCCGAAGTTAGAGTCGGTTTGGACCGTAGAATAAATTTGACTTTGGAATACAATATATTGACCTTGTACACATTGGTCTTTTTGTAGGAGATAGTCATTTTCCCAACAAATGTGACGAAACATTGATTGGGTGCACCCTATCATTTATCACCGCTTATCATTTGTCCTTCCTTTTACACTATACCTTTTTTCCCATCTATATATAGTACTTGTATCCAATCTCCTTGTTCACCAATATCTTCTCTTCCACTTTCTCATTCTCTCTTTGATTTCTATTTGTCTAAACATTTTGTGTTCTTAGTACGTTCTCACTTTAAGGTGTTCGTACTCGTGTTCCAACAAACGTACAGTCGATTACTAGACATACTTGTGACAAATGGAGCTTGGAAGCATTCTCGATTTTCTTGATAACAAGACGATTTTAGTCACCGGTGCAACTGGTTTTCTCGCTAAAAGTATCACATCTCTCTCTCTAGATACGGATAATATATGTTAATGTACATGTTCATGTTATGTATGACATGCATATACCTATGTCGGTATATGCAGGACAGTAATATCAATGAGAAGTAGATAACATATTAACTACAAAATTTTTGTACGTACTCACATGTTATCAAGTCACGAAGTACTATTTTTGACGTCTATATATATTATCAGATGATTAAGTTATAAAGTTCATTTAGCAAAATCTCCTTTTTTGTCAGTGAATTATGCGTGCATATTTCGCCATGGATTTAACTTAATCTGCTTTGTTTTTATGTAGTATTTGTGGAGAAGATACTCAGGGTTCAACCGAATGTGAAGAAGTTGTATCTTCTTGTGAGGGCTACTGATGCCAAATCCGCATTGCAACGCTTCAACACTGAGGTATATATCGCTTTAAAGTAATACATGTACATCTATGCCTAAATCAACTAAAAATTACAGATTTTTTTTATTTTATTTTATTTTATTTTATTTTATTTTATTTTATTTTATTTTATTTTATTTTTTTATTACATGCATGTATGTAATGTGTATATATATTGCATGAACATGTATAGGCAGTTGCAAAGGACTTGTTCAAAGTCTTAAAAGAGAAGTACGGTACACATCTCCAATCGTTCTTGTCGGAAAAAGTTACTCCTGTCGCCGGGGACATCACATATGAAAATTTGGGAGTAAAAGACTCCGATTTGATCCAAGAGATGTGGAGAGATGTTGATGTTGTTGTGAATGTAGCTGCCACCACCAACTTTGATGAACGGTACAACTATCTTCATATTTATTTACTAAAGATGATCTACCTCAGTTTTATATAAACTATATTGGCAGTAATTTAATAAAAATTGTTATATTATAAGCTATGTGTTATGGTCGAATTTAAGCTAGTTATGCAAAACCTAAAGAAACTTTACCTAAGGGATTAATATACTCCAAGAACGACTTATGTATTATAGGAGTTCAAATGTATATCTTCCGAAACATCTATGTTTAAATTAATATTTGTGATCTAAAAATTATATTACAGCTTATTTATACTTTAGTGTTGATGTCCTTAGCATTCAAATTGACTTTCATGTATAAAAGTTGAGTTTGTGATAATATATTCTGAACCTTTTCACAAAAACTTTTGGTGTTGCTAATCCAATTATCCGAGTATACCCTTTAATTAGTTATTAAATGTTTTAAAAATATTATTCTTTAATTATTTGCAGATATGACACTGCGTTAGCTTTGAATACGTTTGGAGCTAAAAATGTATTCAATTTTGCTGCCAAATGCGCTAAAATACAGTTGCTTCTCCATGTATCTACTGGTAAGATCGATATACACACACTTAAATGATCAATTCAGATTTTATTTAATAGTGGTCTATTTATTTTTCGAAGACCCTCTTATTATTACTTAACTTAAAGTAGAAATAATGGTCAATCTACCTAATTAACATTATTACTGTGTTTGTGGATAACTAATACCAAAAATTAGGATATAAGAAAAAAAAACAAACACATGTTCGTTGCATGCAGATGCAGGTTCTAGAAATGACCGAAATGTATATGTATATGGAGAAAATAGTTGGTGTTTAATTAATAGCTAATGAAGTTTAAATTATTTTTATTCAGGTTATGTTTCTGGTGAGACACCTGGTCTTATACTAGAAACTCCATATCGTTTGGGAGAGGCACTTAATGGTGCTACCGGACTAGACATCAACACAGAGAAGAAGATTATTGAAGAAAAACTTAAAGAACTTAGTTATGATGAAACCGCAACCGATAAATCCATTACATTGGCCATGAAAGATTTGGGTATCGAAAGGTAAAAAATTGTTTTGCTTTCACCATCATATATAAGTTGTACGCTTTACTTATTAAATGATTAGCTATCGATGAATATATGTTGCTTTCATTGTAGGGCAAAAAAATATGGATGGCCCAATACGTATGTTTTTACCAAGGCCTTAGGAGAAATGCTTCTAGGAAGCATGAAAGGAAACATGTCATTGGTCATCCTTCGACCAACTATCATCACTAGCACGTACAAAGAACCCTTCCCTGGATGGATCGAAGGCATAAGGTAATTCCTCGCTTCTTTTTCAAAAACGTTTTGAGACAAATTCAAGTTTTTCTATATGAATAAATCAATTAAAATAAACTAAGATATTGGTTTTCCAAAACTATAGGACAATTGATAGCTTGGCAGTTGGTTATGGCAAGGGCAGGTTAGCTTGTTTCCTTGGCGATCCTGAATCTACAATTGATGTGGTAAGTTGACTAAGAAAGTTTATTTCATATTTTCCATATAGTTCAACTTATTAAATTGAAGTAGCTACACATTGTTCCATATGTTATAAAGAAATTCATAATCTTATGCTGGAATGAAAATGTCATTGCTAATACTTAATTTTATAGCAAAAAATAAATAAATAAGACATACTAAACACGGTTATGTAGCTATATAGTGATGCATAAGGGTTTTTAATTAACAAATTTCATTGACAGATACCGGCAGACATGGTAGTGAATGCTATGATTACGACGATGGTAGCTCATGCGAGTCAACCATGTGAAATAATATATCATGTTGGATCTTCGGTATCAAACCCTTTGAAGTACAAAGAAATTCAACAAAGTGGCTACAACTATTTTTCTAGGCATCCATGGGTTAACAAAAATGGCAAGCCGGTTATCGTTGGAGAGGTTAAGGTGTTAAGCTCTATGGACAGCTTTCATCGATACTTCTCTGTTCGTTACTTGCTTCCATTAAAGGTTCATCCTCATTGCCCTTCTTTATGATTCATGTATATTTTTTTAATCTTATCCATGCTTAAATAAGAAATTTATTGTTTTTGTTTAGGGGTTGCGCTTTGTGAACTCAGCACTATGCCAAGCTTTAAATGGAACCTGCACAGATCTTAAAAGAAAGATAAATTTTGTGCTACGGGTGGTGGATTTGTACAAGCCATATTTGTTCTCAAAGAGCTTGTGAGTTTTTCATAGTTTATCACCTTTTCTCTAGTTATTATAAACAATTTTTTGTTTCAAAAATCCAAATATGACGATGGTTATTCTTTATTTTGACAGCTACGATGATAGGAATACTGAAAAACTACGTCAACTAGTTAGAAAGAACGAACATGAAGGTGGTATCTTCTACTTTGATCCTAAGACACTTGATTGGGATCATTATTTTGCGCAAATTCACCTTCCTGGTGTTGTGAAATATGTATTTAAATGATTGTGATCAAGCTCATAAGAATGAGTTGTATTGTATGTCATCTCATTAATTTTTCTTACAAGTGTCTAACATTATCGTGTTCCATATTGTAGCATTGATTGAACGACAAAATATATAAGATGTAATGTCGAAGATGTCTAGTGTGTAATTTCTTTTCCAAGTGTATCAAATGAATGCATTAAAAAGTTGGGTAATTTTTTATATGAGAATGAACCTTGATTGGCTTCTTGATCACCACGTAGTATGAACAACAAAAAGNCATCTCATTAATTTTTCTTACAAGTGTCTAACATTATCGTGTTCCATATTGTAGCATTGATTGAACGACAAAATATATAAGATGTAATGTCGAAGATGTCTAGTGTGTAATTTCTTTTCCAAGTGTATCAAATGAATGCATTAAAAAGTTGGGTAATTTTTTATATGAGAATGAACCTTGATTGGCTTCTTGATCACCACGTAGTATGAACAACAAAAAGTGTCACACATCATATACATCGGATTAATCTTTGTGCAATATAAAACATATACTAGGTGATGGACTCGTCCAATGGACGGATAAGTATAGAATCACATTTGAATATTTGATTTCATAGGCAATGTGTTTCACTTTATATATATATATATATATATATATATATATATATATATATATATATATATATATATATATATATATATATATATATATATATATATATATATATATATATATATATATATATATAACTGCTAAAACTTATAACTACTGATAAAAGATTTGCAAAGATATACATGTAACTTTAGAAGTGCCATCTATTGTACTTTAAAATAAATTTCCATTCCATATTACGACTAATAAAAGGGTTAAAATTATGTAAAGATGATTACTTGATTTTACACATGCTTATTCATAATTATTACATTATTAAAGAGATTTTAAAAGTGATTTTGGATTATATGATTACACCATTAATTGGCGTGAGAATATGAAACCTTTAAAAAGTCTTCAATTAGAAGAAAAATGATAACGTGATTATGGCCTTAGTTGAAGGTTGCCCCCTAAACTATTACCATAGTTCCAAAACTCTATAGTTTGTTCTTAATATAGTTAAGCTACTTCTCCCAAATAGTATACCCCAATTATTTTTGCATCCAAAACAAAAGACAAAAACCAGCGTCAATCATTTGAAGATTCCTGGAAGAAACTTCACTGTAGAACAAACGGCGATTTTACAATCGTACAATTGAATCGGCATATCGAATTACACACTAACATAAAATTGGGGTTAAAGGCTTTTAAGGAATTAGGATTAATGTTCTGAATGTCCATTTACATAGGGAGATGAAGATGTGTGTGTGTGTGTGTTTTCCGAGTCAGTTTTCTGGCATATGGAGGTATTTATATGTCGTGATAGTTGCCCCAAGAAACCTAGAAGTTGCTTAATTTTATGAATGTAAAATGACCAAAATATCCAGTTGCCCAAATAGTAGTTGCCCAATGGTTCTAGTTGCCCAAAAAAACAATACCTTACATGTACGCCGGACATACTTTCAACATTTGTACCTTGGTCGGCCACATGGCATAACATGGTTGGATACTTCCGGTTGCCAAGGCAACCGAGTCTAATTCCGAAAGAAGGGAAAAAGAGGTCCTGAAATCCCCGACCTCAGAGCAATCGGGGCATTTAGATAATTATCTTTTTAAAAAAGTATGTGTTTATATTGTATTGATTTTAACAATATATAGAATGCCACGTAAGTGTCACATAAACGTTACATAAAACTTGGTAACTTTGCAGTTATCATGAATTATATTAGTACGAATTTGAAAGTTCAGCTACGAGACAAGTAGTTTACACTTGCTATAACGGGATATTTGAAAAGATATACATCCATTATATAGCTTGAGCTTAATTAACCCTAAAAATCTATTTCAAAATTTGGTGCGTGCTAAAAATACTTGTGCCGCCCTTGATAAATTCATATTTATTCAGAACATCATATACCGTTAAGAAATGCATGTATGTATCAGCTAGAACAGATGAAAATTTATGAGATTTACGTGAAAGTTGGCTTTGCAAGTTGTGAAACATTGAACCTTATATGATATTTATATCACATGTGAGTGTGTGCAATTCTATCATGATCAATTTTCATCAATTGCCCATACGATCCATACCTATGCATTTAAGCAGTATCGTAGCTGAGCGAACGAAAGCCTTGTGCGAAATCGTTTATAATAATTAAATATGATGGTCAAAATATATTATATCAACTATTGAAACAAAAAGCATACTTAGTATTTTAATCATCTATCTTAAGTTTTAACAAATAATTACAACATAAAATTGTACAACATTAACAATTTTTCTTCGAAATGAATTTTGATGTCCAAACATATAAATGGATGTACATTTTGAGGCTCCTGATAGTTTGCGGCCCTATAAGATAGCACATCTCGCACACTCTCGTATACGGCTCTGCATTTAAATGTTGTATGTATGTATACATAAATATCCCGTACCTACGTATGCACATCTCGTTATATGCATGGTTTAATTTACGAGTTTGACTATATATTTGTATTGTTATACGGAGTATATTGGTAAGACGTAGCTAGCTAGGAGACTTCGCTGTAGCAGTATGTTTTGACAACAACTTTAATACTATGATATCACCAATTCACTGATACGTACAAGAGACCAAAGACCAAGTCTTGAAGACTTCTACTTGCACGTTATATTAAGTTAGTTTGCATGCATGAGTTTAGTAGTTCCAATCAATCCCACGTTTTATATCTTTGTTCACTAAGTTAGGATGCCATGCATTATATTTCGGATTTGGTAGCCCACGTACTATTAGCAGTTAAAATTATGTTCCCTACTTATATGTAATCTCTTTCATTGAGTAGAGTATGAAATGAATGAAAAAGAAACTAGTTTTAAGTATTGTCTCTCTATATTTTTTGTAGTCTTGTCCGCTCTAAGGGCCTTATCAATCCGCATCTTTTATCTACTTCTTGGGAGATTGACCATCTATAGGTCTTCTATCATTCACCATACAATATTAGATTGCAAAGATATAGTCTACGAAGATATATATTCTTTTTCTTCGAAAATACTTATTACTGTACATAGTTTGTATATCTTTACTGTAGATAAAAAATTGTCAATGGATCTCTAATCCCGACCCAGAAATTCCAACGTATCTAACATGCCCATCTTGACAACCGCTATACGTCATATGCATTTCTAACATGTTATCTAGCTAGCTATTATATTTTTTTTCCGGACATTGCTTCTTATCTTTAAAGTTTAAATGAATATCTACTAGATTGAAAGTTTATACAAATTTGTATCCTAATGAGCGAAAATAAGTAAGGTGTGTAGTCATTTATAACGATATGACAAAACTAACATAGGTTATCTACAGATATATTTAGAACTAATTAATTGATAAACGAATTGGTCATATTCATATTTGGTTTTATCATCAATCAGTAATTACTGATGCTAGGTAGTTGGAAGTTCCGAAGTTAGAGTCGGCTTGGACCGTAGAATAAATTTGACTTTGGAATACAATTGACCTTGTACACATTGGTCTTTTTGTAGGAGATAGTCATTTTCCCAACAAATGTGACGAAACATTGATTGGGTGCACCCTATCATTTATCACCGCTTATCATTTGTCCTTCCTTTTACACTATACCTTTTTTTCCCATCTATATATAGTACTTGTATCCTATCTCCTTGTTCACCAATTTCTTCTCTTCCACTTTCGCATTCTCTCTTTAATTTCTATTCGTCTAAAAATTTTGTGTTCTTAGTACGTTCTCACTTTAAGGTGTTCGTACTCGTGTTCCAACAAACGTACAATCGATTACTAGACATACTTGTGACAAATGGAGCTTGGAAGCATTCTTGATTTTCTTGATAACAAGACGATTTTAGTCACCGGTGCAACTGGTTTTCTTGCTAAAAGTATCACATCTCTCTCTCTCTCTCTCTAGATACGGATAATATGTTAATGTACATGTGCGTGTTATGTATGACATGCATATACCTATGTAGGACAGTAATATCAATGAGAAGTAGAGAACATATAATTAGCTACAACTTTTTGTACGTACTCACATGTTATCGAGTCACGAAGTACTATTTTTGAGATGTGTACGTGCTCTTATTTTAAAAAGGTGACACGAATTCTGTAACTAATACGACATTGACGTCTATATATGTTATTAGATGATTAAGTTATAAAGTTCATTTAGCAAAATCTCCTTTTTTGTCAGGGAATTATGCGTGCATAGTTCGCCATGGATTTAACTTAATCTGCTTTGTTTTTATGTAGTATTTGTGGAGAAGATACTCAGGGTTCAACCAAATGTGAAGAAGTTGTATCTTCTTGTGAGGGCTACTGATGCCAAATCTGCATTGTATCGCTTCAACACTGAGGTATATATAGCTTTAAAGTAATACACGTACATCTATGCCTTTTTTTATTACATGCATGTATGTAATTTGTATATATCTTTTGCATGAACATGTATAGGCAGTGGCAAAGGACTTGTTCAAAATCTTAAAAGAGAAGTACGGTACAAATCTCCAATCTTTCTTGTCGGAAAAAGTTACTCCGGTCGCCGGGGACATCACATATGAAAATTTGGGAGTAAAAGACTCCGATTTGATCCAAGAGATGTGGAGAGATGTTGATGTTGTTGTGAATGTAGCTGCCACCACCAACTTTGATGAACGGTACAACTACCTTCATATTTATTTACTAAAGATGATCTATATTATATAAACTATATTGGCAGTAATTTAATAAAAATTGTTATATTATAAGCTATGTGTTATGGTCGAATTTAAGCTAGTTTTGCAAAACCTAAAGAAACTTTACCCAAGGGACTAATATACTCCAAGAACGACTTACGTATTAGATATATAGGAGTTCAAATATATATCTTCCGAAACATCCTATGTTTGAATTAATATTTGTGATCTAACAATTATATTACAGCCTATTTATACACTCGTATATATCTTTAACTAATAATTAAACTTTAGCGTTGATGACGTCCTTTCAAATTGACTTTCATGTGTAAAAGTTGTGTTTGTGATAATATATTCTGAACCTTTTCACAAAAACTTTTGGTGTTGCTAATCCAATTATCCTAGTATAGTTATAAAAAAAATCAAAAGAAAAAAAATCCGAATAGTTAAGTTTACTAGTATTCATTTATCCTTTAATTAGTTATTAAATGTTTTAAAAATAGTATTCTTTAATTATTTGCAGATATGACATTGCGTTAGCTTTGAATACGTTTGGAGCTAAAAATGTATTCAATTTTGCTGCCAAATGCGCTAAAATAAAGTTGCTTCTCCATGTATCTACTGGTAAGATCGATATACAAACTTAACTGGTCAATTCAGATTTTATTTAATAGTAGTCTATTTATTTTTCAAAGACCCTCTTGTTATTACTTAACTTAAAGTAGAAATAATGGCCAATCCGCCTAATTAACATTATTACTGTGTTTGTGGAGAACTAATACCAAAAATTAGGATATAAGAAAAAAACAAACACATGTTCGTTGCATGCAGTCTAGTATGCAGGTTCTAGAAATGGCCGAAATGTATATGTATATGGAGAAAATAGTATGTGTTTAGTTAATAGCTAATGCAGTTTAAATTATTTTTATTCAGGTTATGTTTCTGGTGAGACACCTGGTCTTATACTAGAAACTCCATATCGTTTGGGAGAGGCACTTAATGGTGCTACTGGACTAGACATCAATACAGAGAAGAAGATTATTGAAGAAAAACTTAAAGAACTTAGTTATGATGAAACCGCAACCGATAAATCCATTACATTGGCAATGAAAGATTTGGGTATCGAAAGGTAAAAAATTGTTTTGCTTTCACCATCATATATAAGTTGTACACTTTATTTATTAAATGATTAGCTATCGATGAATATATATTGCTTTCATTGTAGGGCAAAAAAATATGGATGGCCCAATACGTATGTTTTTACCAAGGCCTTAGGAGAAATGCTTTTAGGAAGCATGAAAGGAAACATGCCGTTGGTCATCCTTCGACCAACTATCATCACTAGCACATATAAAGAACCCTTCCCTGGATGGATCGAAGGCATAAGGTAATTCCTCGCTTCTTTTTCAAAAACGTTTTGAAACAAATTCACCTTTTTTTATACGAATAAATCAATTAAACTAAACTAAGATATTTGTATTCCAAAACCACAGGACAATTGATAGCTTGGCAGTTGGTTATGGCAAGGGCAGGTTAGCTTGTTTCCTTGGCGATCCTGAATCTACAATTGATGTGGTAAGTTGATTAAGCAAGTTTATTTCATATTTTCTAGCTAGTTCAACTTATTAGAAATGAAGTAGCTACACATTGTTCCATATGTTATAAAGAAATTGGTAATCTTATGCTGAAATGAAAATGTCATTGCTAATACTTAATTTTATAGCAATAAATAAATAAATAAATAAGACATACTAAACACGGTTATGTAGTTATATAGTGATGCATAAAGGTTTTTAATTAACAAATTTCATTGACAGATACCGGCAGACATGGTAGTGAATGCTATGATTACGACGATGGTAGCTCATGCGAGTCAACCATGTGAAATAATATATCATGTTGGATCTTCGGTATCAAACCCTTTGAAGTACAAAGAAATTCAACAAAGCGGCTACAACTATTTTTCTAGGCATCCATGGGTTAACGAAAATGGCAAGCCAGTTATCGTTGGAGAGGTTAAGGTGTTGAGCTCTATGGACAACTTTCATCGATACTTTTCTGTTCGTTACTTGCTTCCATTAAAGGTTCATCCTCATTCAAGCCCTTCTTTATGATTCATGTATTTTTTATTTTTTTTTAATCTTATCCATGCTTAAATAAGAAATTTATTGTTTCCGTTTAGGGGTTACGCTTTGTGAACTCAGCACTATGCCAAGCTTTAAATGGAACGTGCACAGATCTTAAAAGAAAAATCAATTTTGTGCTACGGGTGGTGGAGTTGTACAAGCCATATTTGTTCTCAAAGAGCTTGTGAGTTTTTCATAGTTTATCACCTTTTCTCTAGTTATTATAAACAATTTTTTGTTTCAAAAATCCAAATATGACGATGGTTATTCTTTATTTTGACAGCTACGATGATAGGAATACTGAAAAACTACGTCAACTAGTTAGAAAGAACGAACATGAAGGTGGTATCTTCTACTTTGATCCTAAGACACTTGATTGGGATCATTATTTTGCGCAAATTCACCTTCCTGGTGTTGTGAAATATGTATTTAAATGATTGTGATCAAGCTCATAAGAATGAGTTGTATTGTATGTCATCTCATTAATTTTTCTTACAAGTGTCTAACATTATCGTGTTCTATATTGTAGCATTGATTGAACGACAAAATATATAAGATGTAATGATGAAGATGTCTTGTGTGTAATTTCTTTTCCAAGTGTAACAAATGAATGCATTTAAAAAGTTGGGTAATTTTTTGTATGAGAATGAACCTTGATTAGCTTCTTGATGACCACGTAGTATGAACAACAAAATGTGTCACACATCATATACATTTGATTAATCTTTGTGCAATATATAACATATACTAGGTGATGGACCCGTCCAATGGACGGATAAGTATAGAATCTCATTTGAATATTTGATTTCATAGGCAATGTGTTTCACTTCATATATATAACTGCTAAAACTTATAACTACTGATAAAAGGTTTGTAAAGATATACATGTAAGTATGTAACTTTAGAAGTGCCATCTATTGTACTTTAAAATAAATTTCTATTCTATGTTACGACTAATAAAAGGGTTAAAATTATGTAAAGGTGATTACTTGATTTTACACATGCTTATTCATAATTATTACATTATTAAAGAGATTTTAAAATTGTTTTTGGATTATATGATTACACCATTAATTGGCGTGAGAAAATGAAGCCTTTAAAAAGTCTTCAATTAGAAGAAAAATGATAACGTGATTATGGCCTTAGTTGAAGGCTGCCCCCTAAACTATTACCATAGTTCCAAAACTCTATAGTTTGTTCTTAATCTAGTTAAGCTACTTCTCCCAAATAGTATACCCCAATTATTTTTGCATCCAAAACAAAAGACAAAAACCAGAGTCAATCATTTGAAGATTCCTGGAAGCAACTTCACTGTAGAACAAACGGCGATTTTACAATCGTACAATTGAATCGGCATATTGAATTACACACTAACATAAAATTGGGGTTAAAGGCTTTTAAGGAATTAGGATTAATGTTCTGAATGTCGATTTACATAGGGAGATGAAGATGTGTGTGTGTGTGTTTTTCCAAGTCAGTTTTCTGGCATATGGAGGTATTTATATGTCGTGATAGTTGCCCCAAGAAACCTAGAAGTTGCTTAATTTTATGAATGTAAAATGTCCAAAATATCCAGTTGCCCAAGTAGTAGTTGCCCAATAGTTCTAGTTGCCCAAAAAAACAATACCTTACATGTACGCCGGACATACTTTCAACATTTGTACCTAGGTCGGCCACATGGCATAACATGGTTGGATACTTTCGGTTGCCAAGGCAACCGAGTCTAATTCCAAAAGAAGGGAAAAAGAGGTCGTGAAATCCCGACCTCAGGGCAACCGGGGCATTTAGATAATTATCTCTTTATAAAAGTATGTGTCTATATTGTATTGATTTTAACAATATATATAATGCCAGTAAGTGCCACATAAACGTAACATATAACTTGGTAACTTTGCCGGTAAAACAAGTTATCATGAATTATATTAGTACGAATTTGAAAGTTCAGTGATTGATTAAAAACCAATTATATCATTTATAGTCCAAGGAAATGCTCAACGGATAAGCAAAACCCGGGTCGTGGTCCGTGTGAAGGTGAATGGAATCGTGGTCAACGATTCGTGAAATCGAGTCGTGAAAAAGTGAAAATTGAAAATTTTTGAGTTTTACAACTAATTATATGAAATTTCAAACAAAAACAAGTAATCATACAAAATGTACAAGCACGTAAGCACAAATGATAAAAACGTAAACGTAAACAAAAAAAAAACGTTTATTTAACAAAATTAAAAAGTGAATTCTAAGTTATACTAAACCTACGGTCTCAAATGAAATTTTTAAAACTTTGAAATGACAAAATAAATTTTAGGAAAAAGAAAAATATTATTTTGACTTTTTATGTATTTAATATGAATTAAAAACTATTTATGTATTTTATTTAATAAAAGAAATTCAAACTAATTATAAAATGAAAGATATATTCTACAAATTTATTTTTTAAAAAACTTAATAAACTGAAAATGAAATTTAAAAATAAACTCAGAAACTATTTTTGTCTTTTTGTGATTTATTTTGAAATTAAAAATGATTTAAAATTCTAAAAACTATTTAAAAATGAAAAGAAATAGTAAATTAACGAGAAAAATTATAAAACTTTTATGAGAAGTCTAAAATATTATATGGAATCTAAGAAAAATAAGAAAGATAGTAAATTAAGCTGAAAAGTGCTTATTGGGCTTAAAACAGCTTATTGCAAGTGCTTATTAATAAGCATTTGCAACAAAACTTAGTAAAACTGACACAGAAGGTTATAAGTACTCTAATAAGCACAAGAAAACAGGAATCAAAACAAAGATCACACAGAAACACTTAAAACAATCAATAAGCAATTAGGAAATAAGCTAAGCAATAAGCAAATGTGCATCAGATGAAGCAAAAGGCTCAGGAACAAAATCAACTACTAGAATAAGCTCAAATATACTCAGAAATCACAATTAAGTTCAGAGATTGAGCTAAATTGAACAATTGCAGGCCTATGGCAAAATCAGCAAAACAGATGCTAAGTACCTACTTGTAGCAACAAATAAGCAGTCTAAATAAGCTGTAAAGTAGAACCTAAAGGGGGCAAAAGCTTCTCTATACTACTGAGTGTCCTAAAAACCAAAAAGCCCTATCACAGAATATCAATTTCTACTCTAATTGATGCCTAAAACAGATGCCTGTAGAACTATCTTGCTGAATCAGTTGACTTTTTAATTGGCACTACAACCTTGACTAAACTCAATTTTAATGCTCTTAATCTGTTACTAGGTGTATATAAAACTAATTTAAGCATGAAATTCATAATCTCAAACATAGAATGCATCAAATCAATGAGTATACAAGAACAGATAACCATAATGCATGCAGAAATGAGATACTAAGCTAATTTGACTAATGCTATTGAAACTACTAAAATTGTGCTATAATCAACCTATCCTACCTTATTGCAGAACACATATGCAGAAAACAAAGCTCACTAACACTTAGAACACACAGATCAATGTTTAACCAAACACTCCCTTATAATCAGTTTACAATAGCAAAATGAGATTTAGTCTACAAAATTCCATAACAATGATCAACCTCAGTCTCAAATCTATAAAAGAATCCAGGTAAACAGCAAACAACAACAATCAACAGCAGAATCTCAATACCACAGATCAAGCAGATTAGAGACAGATTCAAATCAATTCTACTCTAGAACAATGAATAGCATAACATGAACAACAAATTAACTACCAATCATGAATCAAAGTAGAAATTACTACTAACAAGCAATCAGAACAGGTCTAAGCTAATGATGCTAAAGAATGGAATCAAGTACTAAAAATAGCAATGAGATCTTACAAGCTTCAAATTCCCTAACTGAAATAGGGAGAAATCCAAACCAAGCCTATCTTTTAGATAAGCTCAAATCACTACCTTACCACCACCAAATACGATCATATACCCCATGAACATCATCCCTTCATTCGAGTTGACTTTCATTGACCAAGATCCATTAATCAATTCAAAACAGAAGTGAAGTTGTAGAACTCACTACAAGCTATGATGAGCTGACGAAAACATGTAATGAAGATTTTAAAGATCTAATTGAACTTTTGAAAGTAAATTGCAATATGAGTAGAAACTGAATTTATTGATATAATGAAAAAGAGTACAATTCTTGAGGAAATTGATAGCAGATACTAAACTTCAATAAGCTAAAATGTTTACACTAAAATGAGCTACACTACGCTACTCCTACTCCTAACATCTAACAAGTCCAAATGTGGAGTGTGAGGGAGCTTTTATAGCCTGAGCTCAGGAGCTAGTGTGTCTCTGGAAACTTCTCAATGCTCTCATCTACACCCTTGATCAATTTCCCATCAATAATTCACCCTTAGATTGCTTCCACGTATAATCAACCAATCAGGAGCTTCCATACTGCCACGGTGTCATTCTTCATGCGTCATAGCCTCTGACACGTTGTCAGGTCTTCTAGAAGGCTTATGATTTGACTATTAAGCCTTTAATTGTGGTAAATGGGACGGAGTAAATATTAGGGTTCTTGGTACAGTAGAAATTGGGGGGCGGGAAATGTTTTAACTGAAAGGGTTAATTAATATATTTCGGGTTATGAGGGAAATGGGAATGGGCCGGGTATAGTTGAAAAGGATTGGGCTTGGAATTTGTGGGTTGTTTTGGATTTGGGTAACACATGGACCAAATTTAGTTATGTAGGCTTAAGCTTATGATTTAAGAAATATTCAAGGACCATTTGTGTAATTTGCTGAAATTCCAAGGACCACTTCTGCCATTTCTCTAAAATAATTCCAAGGGCCTTTCTTGCCAATTGATGATTCTTCAAGGTTAATTATTGACACTTTGAGCTCAATTATTGATCCGGACTTGAAAAATGCTTCTCCGGCCTCGGCTTTTGAACTCTTTCCATATCTCGTGCACGTTTTCGTCGTTTTGTCTTTGTTTTGTCCATTTTCTTTAATATCCGTACCTACACATTCAAAAACACAAAAACAACATATATTTGGCATATTTGATCATTTTTTTTTGTCTATTTGGTCCGTTTAATTAGTTAAAAGGTATGTGTAAATAAACACATACCATTCAGCTACGAAACAAGTAGTTTACACTTGCTATAACGGGGTATTTGAAAAGATATACATCCATTATATAGCTTAAACCTATTCTAAGTTTAATTAACCATAAAGATCTATTTCAAACTTTGGTGCGTGCTAAAAATACTTGTGCCGCCCTTGATAAATTCATATTTATTCAGAACACCAAATACTGTTAAGAAATGCATGTATGTATCAGCTGGAACAGATGAAAATTTATGAGATGTACGTGGAAGTTGGCTTTGCAAGTTGTGAAACATTGAACCTTATATGATAGTTATATCACATGTGAGTGTGTGCAATTCTACATGACCAATTTTCATCAATTGCCCATACGATCCATACCTATGCATTTAAGCAGTATCGTGGCCGAGCGAACGAATGCCTTGTGCTGCGAAGTCGTATATAATAATTAAATATGATGTACAAAATATATTATATCAACTATTGAAACAAAAAATATACTTTGTATTTTAATCATCTGTCTTATGTTTTTACAAATAATTACAACATAAAATTGTACAACATTAACAATTTTTCTTCGAAATGAATTTTGATGTCCAAACATTTAAAGGGATGTACATTTTGAGGCTCCTGATAGTTTGCGGCCCTATAAGATAGCACACCTCGCACACTCTCGTATACGGCCCTGCATTTAAATGTTGTATATATGTATACATAAATATCTCGTACCTACGTATGCACATCTCGTTATCTGCATAGTTTAATTTACGAGTTTGACTATATATTTGTATTGTTATACGGAGTATATATATAGGTAAGACGTAGCTAGCTAGGAGACTTCGCTGTAGCAGTATGTTTTGACAACAACTTTAATACTATGATATCACCAATTCACTGATACGTACAAGAGACCAAAGACCAAGTCTTGAAGACTTCTACTTGCACGTTATATTAAGTTAGTTTGCATGCATGAGTTTAGTAGTTCCAATCAATCCCACGTTTTATATCTTTGTTCACTAAGTTAGGATGCCATGCATTATATTTCGGATTTAGTAGCCCACGTACTATTTGCAGTTAAAATTATGTTCCCTATTTATATGTAATCTCTTTCATTGAGTAGAGTATGAAATGAATGAAAAAGAAACTTAGTTTTAAGTATTGTCTCTCTATATTTTTTGGAGTCTTGCCCGCTCTAAGGGTCTTATCGATCCGTCTCTTTTATCTGCTTCTTGGGAGATTGACCATCTACAATCGGTCTTCTATCATTCAGTATTCACCATTCAATATTAGATTGCAAAGATATATATAGTCTACGAAGATACTTAATTATTCTTTTTCTTCGAAAAAACTTATTAATTACTGTACATAGTTTGTATATCTTTACTGTAGATAAAAAATTGTCAATGGATCTCTAATCCCGACCCGGAAATTCCAACGTATCTAGCAAGCCCATCTTGACAACGATCTATACGTCATATGCATTTCTAACATGGTTATCTAGCTATTATGTTTTTTTCCGGACATTGCTTCTTCTTATCTTTAAAGTTTAAATGAATATCTACTAGATCGAAAGTTTATAAAAATTTGTATCCTAATGAGTGAAAATAAGTAAGGTGTGTAGTCATTTATAACGATTTGACAAAACTAACATAAGTTACGTACATATATATATTTAGAACTGATTAATGATAAACGAATATTGGTCATATTTGGTTTTATCATCAATCAGTAATTACTTTTTTTTCGAACGGCAATTTGATTAAAAAGTAGCAAGGAGTTAAAAAAATGATTACAAAGAGTCAGAGAGGGCATTACAAGGGTTACAAAGCCACTCAAACCAATCAAAGGATGCTTTCCTATATCTATATCTATTTGAGATCCACATAAACATGTATTGCTTAACATCATTTAGAATGGGTCTTTATCAATCAGTAATTACTGATGCTACGTAGTTGGAAGTTAGAGTCGGCTTGGACCGTATAATAAATTTGACTTTGGAATACAAATGTTTTCCAAACAAATGTGACGAAACATTGATTGGGTGCACCCTATCTCCTTTTACACTGTATCATTTGTCCTTCCTTTTACACTATATCTTTTTTTCCCATCTATATATAGTACTTGTATCCTATCTCCTTGTTCACCAATTTCTTCTCTTCCACTTTCTCATTCTCTCTTTAATTTCTACTTGTCTAACATTTTGTGTTCTTAGTTCGTTCTCACTTTAAGGTGTTCGTACTCGTGTTCCAACAAATGTACAGTCGATTACTAGGCATACTTGTGACAAATGGAACTTGGAAGCATTCTCGATTTTCTTGATAACAAGACGATTTTAGTCACCGGTGCAACTGGTTTTCTCGCTAAAAGTATCACATCTCTCTCTTTCTAGATACGGATAATATGTTAATGTACATGTGCATGTTATGTATGACATGCAATCATGCATATACCTATCACTATGTGGGACAGTATTAATCTCAATGAGAAGTAGAGAACATATTAACTACAACTTTTTGTACGTACTCACATGTAATCGAGTCACGAAGTACTATTTTTGAGACGTGTGCTCTTATTTTAGAAAGGTGACACGGATTTTGTAACTAATACAACATTGACGTCGATCTATATATGTTATTAGATGATTAAGTTATAAAGTTCATTTAGCAAAATCTCCTTTTTTGTCAGGGAATTATGCGTGCATAGTTCGCCATGGATTTAACTTAATCTGCTTTGTTTTTATGTAGTATTTGTGGAGAAGATACTCAGGGTTCAACCAAATGTGAACAAGTTGTATCTTCTTGTGAGGGCTACTGATGCCAAATCTGCATTGCAACGCTTCAACACCGAGGTATATATCGCTCTAAAGTAATACACGTACATCTGTGCCTAACACAACTACAAATTACAGATTTTTTTTATTACATGCATGATGCATGTATGTAATTTGTATATATCTTTTGCATGAACATGTATAGGCAGTGGCAAAGGACTTGTTCAAAATCTTAAAAGAGAAATACGGTACAAATCTCCAATCGTTCTTGTCAGAAAAAGTTACTCCGGTCGCCGGGGACATCACATACGAAAATTTGGGAGTAACAGACTCCGATTTGATCCAAGAGATGTGGAGAGATGTTGATGTTGTTGTGAATGTAGCTGCCACCACCAACTTTGATGAACGGTACAACTACCTTCATATTTATTTACTAAAGATGATCTACATCAGTTTTATATAAACTATATTGGCAGTAATTTAATAAAAATTGTTATATTATAAGCTATGTGTTATGGTCGAATTTAAGCTAGTTATGCAAAACCTGGAGAAACTTATACCCAAGGGATTAATATACTCCAAGAATGACTTATGTATTAGACATAAAACATCTATGTTTAAATTAATTTGTGATCTAAAAATTATATTACAGCTTATTTATACACTCGTATATATCTTTAACTCATAATTAAACTTTTACGTAGTATAACTTTTAGTGTTGATGTCCTTAGCATTCAAATTGACTTTCATGTGTAAAAGTTGAGTTGTGATAATATATTCTGAACCTTTTCACAAAAACTTTTGGTGTTTCTAATCCAATTATCCGAGTATAGTTATAAAAAAAATTCAAAAGAAAAAAAAAATCCGAATAGTTAAGTTTACTTTTATTCTTTTATCCTTTAATTAGTTATTAAATGTTTTAAAAACATTATTCTTTAATTATTTGCAGATATGACATTGCATTAGCTTTGAATACGTTTGGAGCTAAAAATGCATTCAATTTTGCTGCCAAATGCGCTAAAATAAAGTTGCTTCTCCATGTATCTACTGGTAAGATCGATATACACACTTAACTGGTCAATTCAAATTTTATTTAATAGTAGTCTATTTATTTTTCAAAGACCCTCTTGTTATTACTTAACTTAAAGTAGAAATAATGGCCAATCCGCCTAATTAACATTATTACTGTGTTTGTGAAGAACTAATACCAAAAATTAGGATATAAGAAAAAAAACAACACATGTTCGTTGCATGCAGCCTAGTATGCAGGTTCTAGAAATGACCGAAATGTATATATATATGGAGAAAATAGTTGGTGTTTAACTAATAGCTAATGAAGTTTAAATTATTTTTACTAAGGTTATGTTTCTGGTGAGACACCTGGTCTTATACTAGAAACTCCATATCGTTTGGGCGAGGCACTTAATGGTGCTACTGGACTAGACATCAACACGGAGAAAAAGATTATTGAAGAAAAACTTAAAGAACTTAGTTATGATGAAACCGCAACCGATAAATCCATTACATTGGCCATGAAAGATTTGGGTATCGAAAGGTAAAAAATTGTTTTGCTTTCACCATCATATATAATTTGTACGATTTATTTATTAAATGATTAGTTATCGATGAATATCTGTTGCTTACGTTGTAGGGCAAAAAAATATGGATGGCCCAATACATATGTTTTTACCAAGGCCTTAGGAGAAATGCTTTTAGGAAGCATGAAAGGAAACATGTCGTTGGTCATCCTTCGACCAACTATCATCACTAGCACATTCAAAGAACCCTTCCCTGGATGGATCGAAGGCATAAGGTAATTCCTCGCTTCTTTTTCAAAAACGTTTTGAAACAAATTCACCTTTTTTATACGAATAAATCAATTAAACTAAACTAAGATATTCGTATTCCAAAACCATAGGACAATTGATAGCTTGGCAGTTGGTTATGGCAAGGGCAGGTTAGCTTGTTTCCTTGGCGATCCTGAATCTACAATTGATGTGGTAAGTTGATTAAGCAAGTTTATTTCATATTTTCTAGCTAGTTCAACTTATTAGAAATGAAGTAGCTACACATTGTTCCATATGTTATAAAGAAATTGGTAATCTTACGCTGGAATGAAAATGTCATTGTTAATACTACATTTTATAGCAAAAATAAATAAATAAATAAGATATACTAAACCCGGTTATGTAGTTATATAGTGATACATAAAGTTTTTAATTAACAAATTTTATTGACAGATACCGGCAGACATGGTAGTGAATGCTATGATTGCGACGATGGTAGTTCATGCGAGTCAACCATGTGAAATAATATATCATGTTGGATCTTCGGTATCAAACCCTTTGAAGTACAAAGAAATTCAACAAAGTGGCTATAACTATTTTTCTAGGCATCCATGGGTTAACAAAAATGGCAAGCCAGTTATCGTTGGAGAGGTTAAGGTGTTGAACTCTATGAACAGCTTTCATCGATACTTTTCTATTCGTTACTTGCTTCCATTACAGGTTCATCCTCATTCCAGCCCTACTTTATGATTCATTTTTTTTTTTTAATCTTATCAATGCTTAAATAAGAAATTTATTGTTATCGTTTAGGGGTTGCGCTTTGTGAACTCAGCACTATGCCAAGCTTTAAATGGAACGTGCACAGATCTTAAAAGAAAGATCAATTTTGTGCTACGGGTGGTGGAGCTGTACAAGCCATATTTGTTCTCAAAGAGCTTGTGAGTTATTCATAGTTTATCACCTTTTCTCCGGTTATTATAAACAATTTTTTATTTCAAAAATCCAAATATGACGATGGTTATTCTTTATTTTGACAGCTACGATGATAGGAATACTGAAAAACTACGTCAATTAGTTAGAAAGAACGAAGTTGAAGGTGGTATCTTCTACTTTGATCCTAAGACACTTGATTGGGATCATTATTTTGCGCAAATTCACCTTCCTGTTGTTGTGAAATATGTATTTAAATGATTGTGATCAAGCTCATAAGAATGAGTTGTATTGTATGTCATCTCATTAATTTTTCATTAATTTTTCTTACAAGTGTCTTACATTATCGTGTTCTATATTGTAGCATTGATTGAACGACAAAATATATAAGATGTAATGACGAAGATGTCTTGTGTGTAATTTCTTTTCTAAGTTTATCAAATTAAAGCATTAAAAAGTTGGGTAATTTTTTATATGAGAATGAACCTTGATTGGCTTCTTGATCACCAAGTAGTATGAATAACAAAAAGTATCACACCTCATATACATCGGATTAATCTTTGTGCAATATATAACATACTAGCTTCAAGACCCGCCCGATGGGCGGGCTAGCTCTATAATTTCGTTTTAATTAAAATAGAATCGATCTTAAAAATGTATTGATAGCTCTGTAATTTCATAATGGATATGCATCTTCATGCTAAAGTGATTCGTTCTATATAAGATTACAATTTGATCACTAATATGTGTTTCTTAAACTAACATAAGGTTTCATCGTCGACCCCTTCTTCTTCCTCCTCCACCGCCTCTTCTATCGCTACCACCTCTTCCACTGCCTCCACCTCTTTCTCCTCCTCTCCCTCTTCCTCCTCTTCTCCATGCCAATAAGAAATGCAGCTTCAGCTAGTACCGCTAAAACATCTTCAATGCTAGCATTCTTGTCAGTCACAACATACTCACTTACAAAAGCTTGTAATTATAAACATGAATATTTCTCAACCAACGCGCTTTTAAATTCACCTAATTTGAAAACATTTTAATATACGGAGCACAAAGTTACCAACCTTTGGACCAACACATGATGTGTGGTCAAATATATGAGCCATGGAAAACATTAAGTTTGAACTAACATAAACCTGAAGAGACAAAAACATATCTGTTTAGTTTGATTTNTAATTATTTTGCGCAAATTCACCTTCCTGGTGTTGTGAAATATGTATTTAAATGATTGTGATCAAGCTCATAAGAATGAGTTGTATTGTATGTCATCTCATTAATTTTTCATTAATTTTTCTTACAAGTGTCTTACATTATCGTGTTCTATATTGTAGCATTGATTGAACGACAAAATATATAAGATGTAATGACGAAGATGTCTTGTGTGTAATTTCTTTTCTAAGTGTATCAAATTAAAGCATTAAAAAGTTGGGTAATTTTTTATATGAGAATGAACCTTGATTGGCTTCTTGATCACCAAGTAGTATAAATAACAAAAAGTATCACACCTCATATACATCGGATTAATCTTTGTGCAATATATAACATACTAGCTTCAAGACCCGCCCGATGGGCGGGCTAGCTCTATAATTTCGTTTTAATTAAAATAGAATCGATCTTAAAAATGTATTGATAGCTCTATAATTTCATAATGGATATGCATCTTCATACTAAAGTGATTCGTTCTATATAATATTACAATTTCATCACTAATATGTGTTTCTTAAACTAACATAAGGTTTCATCGTCGACCCCTTCTTCTTCCTCCTCCACCGCCTCTTCTATCGCTACCACCTCTTCCACTGCCTCCACCTCTTTCTCCTCCTCTCCCTCTTCCTCCTCTTCTCCATGCCAATAAGAAATGCAGCTTCAGCTAGTACCGCTAAAAGATCTTCAATGCTAGCATTCTTGTCAGTCACAACATACTCACTTACAAAAGCTTGTAATTATAAACATGAATATTTCTCAACCAACGCGCTTTTAAATTCACCTAATTTGAAAACATTTTAATATACGGAGCACAAAGTTACCAACCTTTGGACCAACACATGATGTGTGGTCAAATATATGAGCCATGGAAAACATTAAGTTTGAACTAACATAAACATGAAGAGACAAAAACATATCTGTTTAGTTTGATGTCGGGACAAGCTTTACTTAAACTTAAGATAATTTTTGGGAAAAAAAAAGCGCATGTTTTAGATCATTTTATATATCAGTGTACTTGTCTATAAATTTGGATCAAAACTGTGAAAAAGTTAACAAACTTTGTTTTCACCTATAAACCCCTTATACTTTCTTGATATTTCGACTTAAGATAAAATTCAATATTAACAGCAGGTAACCAGTTGGTCCGTACGATGTACAATTGTCAAAAATTCTGAGTCCCTTAAATAGACATATGAAAGTTTGAGTGTTAATGGTTGAAAAAAAAGTTTATGGTCAACCTCACCCATACAAAAAATGAACCGTTTCAACCCATTACACACCATTGCTATTATTTTTAGCTCACCTTCATAAAAATGCATTTGCTTTGACCAATTTATTTAGTAAGCAAAACTAAAACATAATAAAAGAAGATAGACAAGCATACTACGGTAAGAATTCCTATCACGAACACCCTTTAACGACAGCAAAACTGTCCCTAATAGCAGCATCCAAACACCCCCTAACAGCAACATAACACCCCTTGATAGCAGCAACCAAAGACCCCCTTGTGGCAGGCAGCCACCCAACAACTTGACAGTAGTAAACACCCCCTTACAGCAACATCCAAACAACCCTGATAGAAATACATAACTCATCTTTGTATCAATTCATACTATATCATAATCAAGAAAAAAAAATTATACTGGAAAATAGCACAACAGCAAGAAGAAATATCTATCACACAAAGTTGAAATACATCAAAACCTAATTTTTAACAGAACACGAACTAATTATAATTCTAAAGGAGCGAAAACATTAAAAGTACATATTTGTGGGTCAGCTTGACCTCGCCATGATCAACTCTGTTTTAATGAGTACAAATAAGTTTTTTTTTACACAATATCCAAACCTTCTAAAGCACCCTATTTACCACATCTAAAATACATCACACGCAAAATATTAGAATATTACATTTTTTTGCCATTAGAAATAATACCCATTTTCGCGACTGATAGTAATTTTCATAAGTTTGAGTTGACAATAAGTTGATCCAGGCCTGAGCAAACATATGCAACACACACATTTTAAGATGGAAAGAAAAAAATGACCCACAAGTTGCACCAGGAACAACTTATGTCTCATATTCAAATGTCAATTATATGATCATAACTTACCTGTTATACAAACACAACAACACAAGTCGAGAGCACGAAGATGGGGAGACCCATATTCTAAACTCATAACTCCAAAACCACCAACTCCCACACACTAACCACATTTTATCGACTTAAGTGGACTTAGATGTACTCAATATCCTGCAAACAACCTCATGACTCAAATATTTTGACAACAGATTTAAATCTACGAAAAGAAAAAAATAAACTCGAAATGTAGTATCTTAAAATGAAAGTTGCAAATCCATTAAAATGTAGTACCTTCAAGTACCCTATTAATAAGCCATAAATGAAATCATATAGGGAGAATCTCCTAAATGCTTTTATTAAGAAAATTACTCTTCTTAAAATACTAAAAGTTTAAGACTGTTACTCCATTTTCAATTTCACTACCATCATGTACCATTGCAGATGCTTCCTAACAAATCCTCTCCTTTATCTTTTCCGTGAACACTTCTGAGACTTTATTTACGTCTCACCTATAATGTATAAGTAGAGTTTGTATTTGATGTTCTTTTAAATGCAACAATTCCATTATGCTTTCCATATCTTCTATGTGAATATATATATAAAGAATCATAGATGTCCATCGGGACAGTCACATGTCAAAATTAAGTTTCACAAAAAATATGACTCACCTGTGCGGCCGATAAACATTCTTCTGTGATAACCTACATTTTACACAAAGAAAACATTTACATTTGAACTAAGCATAAGATTATTGAGAGATAGAGGGAGAACACAAAACAAATAATAATTAACCTTTTTCATGGTCAGTTTTGATCAAATAAACCACTCTATATCAAGTACACCCTCAATTCCTACTGTGTGCCTAAAGATCTCTAGCAGGTTCAACCAATTGACGATGCAATTATCTGGATGATGAATGAATGATATTGCCTTCTTATATACTGTTGAGCTTCAGCCTTACCCAGAAAAGCTTCGATCTGATTCAATGTTTCCCTTTCACATGCCTATCGAGAACAACAAATACATAAGCAGAATGACTCATGATTAAACATGTTGATAAAAAAAATTTAAAATAACAGTTGCACTACAACTTTTGGCATAATTAAAACACAAGAATTAGATGATAAACCCAACACAATATGCAAACATTGTAAAGTTTTTTGAGAATAAATATTTGTTCCACATCAAAAGGCGAGTTCTCAATCTTGCACCAAAAAACTGTTTCCACAAACAAATACGGTATGGAATAAATTATCTGAAGTGAAAGAATACATTAGATATACAAATATACATTAGCTATGAAAGAATACCAAACTGAAAAACATCTCAAATTCATCCAACCTGACCCTTTAGCCAAAGCAAGAAGTTTCCCAAAAATTCCAGGCCCTAACTCCACGGATAGAGGCTGCATGTTCACAAATAAATTACTACAAGTTCTAAATTGAAATAATCCAAAAAAGAGTGATTTAAATTGTTTCTTCATAAACTGAAATACAACGGTTCATTTTTCAATATTAAAGTAGATGCCCATTTCCGACAAGAATGTGACTTCAAGGTCAGTTTTGAGCCTCAACATTCACCATTCCCCTTTCACTCGGATTGTTAATACCAACTGAGGTTTTTTAAGGACAAACATACTATGAGCATAAGATCTTACCTTGACTATTTAGAACCCAAAATCATCAGTTCACTCATATATGCTAAGTTCCTAACGCGAACTAATGTTCAATTTTCTTTAACTTCTTCCTCCCTTGAAAATACCAATTCTAAGTTCCATAAGATCATAATTTATATATACACACATCTTCATATTTCATTAAATATTTCATAATCCAACTTGCACAATAGGTTAAGGAATTAAAGTACTAAACATGTTTCAGCAGCTTCCATAAGCATATCTTATTGGGTCAACTTCTTTTCCTCGCATCCTTTTTATGAGTATATAAGTCGATAGCATGGCATGTGATTTCACAAATGAATACCAGACTTAAATGTTCCAACCGATATCATAAACCTCAGCGATTGAACCAAACCTACTTTTAATCTTAGCCATAAAACAACAAAATCTTTCATATATTAATACTAAAAAGCAACAATCTGCCAAAAATTACAAACATGATATGAAATACAATTTATCTTAACAGTTCATGCAAAACAGTGATTCGATGATCATAAATTAAATACAATAAGTAATATTTCATTGAGCCATTTTATCAAACACTTTATGCTTGTCAAATAAATATAAGCTTCATTGAAGAAAATGCGTCAAATTAATCAAGGACTTTCATCAAACATTTCGTATGCAAATGAATCAAACACTTTATCAAATAGGGTTGATTTACAAAACAAAATCAATAATCAAAATCTATAAATGTGTACAAATTGATCCTTATTCATTATATACCTAAATTGATCGGCTAACCTAATATGATTGATTAGCTAAAAAATTAAAAACAAAAATTACCTTAGGATAAATTTATTAAGAAGATACCTTCGATCAGCGTAAGATATAACTGGATCATCTCTTTGTGTACTTTTTTGAATCCCACTCAGGAATTTCAACCAAAACAAAATAACAACCAAGAATATGTCGTAGCCTGTATGGAATGGGGATGGGGATGGGATGAATTAGAATATGCGTTTTGTTATTTGGGGATTTGAAAATGAGAGATATTGTTTCATTGACATTGAAAAAAAAATTAATGTATCCCGATTTTATCTCCTTTTTTTTTCTCCAGATTTTGTTTCAAACGATTTTGAAAACTTGCTAATAGTAGTGCATTTACACGTGGCGTTTTTTTAGAGTTTTGGGATGAATTATTACCTCTAAAAATAGCAATCAAACTTGTGTTTTATATAGGTTGGGATACTAGGTGATGGGCCCGTCCAACGGACGGATAAGTATATGAATATTTGATTTCATAGGCAATGTATTTCACTTCATATATGTTTATATGCGCAATATATTTCACAAGAATACAAAATAATTGAGTTTACGTATGGTGGAATTCATGGGGAAGCTGTTAGTTAAATAAATAAAGATCCTTTATTTTAAGATAAGAATGCCTGGATTTTAATTGGATGGTCGGTGCAAGGAATTGGGGGCTGAAATAGAGGCTAAAATGGGTAAGTTTCGGAGCTGAAATGGATGTCAGATTGGCGCCTGAAATGGATGCCACAATGGGTGTGTTTGTGTGTTGAAATGAGATGTACAAACTTCTAAAAACATGCAGTCATAATATAAATAAGGGTTAAAGACCTAAAATACCAATGTACTTTTTAAAATTTCCAAATACGGGTAATGTACTCTTTAAAATACCATTATCACCAACCAAACTTTACATTTTTTACAAATACCACCAACTTTATCAAAAGTGACCGACTATAGCAAGTTACCAAGTACAAAATACTGTCATGTCAGCGGGTTAGCCGGTTATTTTTTTTATTTTAATATATAAACATTTCCATGTCACCCCACCTTTTATTTTTATACAGATTTCATTAAAATTTATATATATATATATATATATATATATATATATATATATATATATATATATATATATATATATATATATATATATATATATGGTTATTACACAGAAATATCACTAAAGTTTCCCAAAAATTTGCTTTAAGTCACTAAAGTTTTTTTTGTTTCAAAGAGGTTACCATTGTTTACGTGACTGATTGTATATATCACTCGTCCCATTGTAACATGTTGTGACCTATTATTACCGGTTACTATCCACGCTGGCATCCTAAGTGGCAAAGTCAATATTTTATTTTCGTTGACCAAGGAGTGTATTTTATATTAAGTTTAGATCCCGATCATTTGTTTAATCACTACTCCAAACCCTAAAAACACACACTAATCTTCCACAATCACAAATCCAACTTCTTAATAGTCAATCTGAAATTGATTTATGGTTGTCATCTTCCAACAAGGTAATTTTTGGAGTTTATTTATTATTTTGAATTGTTTCTTAACCTTGATTAATGTTTTAAAAATTAGGGTTTTGCGTAACAATTTAGGGGTTTTTGAAATTAACACTTTTTTCTCGTTATTTATTTTTTCAGATGGCATCTTCATCATCACATTCTACTTTTCGCATAAAATTTCATCATGGTGGTGTATTTGTAAGGGATCCTTTTTCTTATGAATATGACATGCTCAGTGAAATACCAAATGTTAACACTAGTACAAAACATGGATTTGGTCACACATGGTCGAAATTGAACAGCCACACATTAACATATTTGTGTGGCTGAAGGTACGAAAATTGACAACATTTACTAATTAGTCACACATGAACGTTTTGATTGTGTGACCATAAGGACTCTATTGCCACACAATCGATCGTTATGTGGCCAAAGGTATCTGGTAGTTTTGTTTCAGATCATTTAGCCACATATGAATTTGGAACGTGTGACAATACAAGTAACCGTGATGCATTAGTCACATGACGTAATTTTTTGTGTGTATAAATCATACAGTCAAGTTTGTTACACATTATTTATGGGTGATTGATATGCTTTGATAATTATTTAGCCACATATCAAATTAGAACGTGTGACTAATGAAAAGTAAGGTTCAAACATTAGTCACGATATACATATAAAAAGTGATAAATATATGTCACACACTTGAACACTGTGACCAACTGCCATATATGGTCACACTAAACGTTTTGTCACACATTGGTTAAGTGTAGCCAAAATCCAGTACATATGGTCACGTAAGTTAATATGTGTGTTTAAAGTTTAGTTTGTGTTAGCTTGCCAAAAGCTTATTTGCATAGTCACATTTACTTGAAATACTATGACCAAATGTCATATATGGTCACACTAAACGTTTTGTCATACATTATTTTAGTGTAGCCAAAATCAAGTACATATGGTCACGTAACTTAATACACATTTCTTCATTTTAAACATATACCATATAGTCACACTTATTAACTGTTTTGGTCACTTTATTCGTAATTGTATGTGACTAATTACCCAAAACAAACATAAAAGCCACACAAAAACAAAATTCATGTGGCCATTGGATGATCAATAGTCACACAAAATACACATTCCTTCACTTTAAACATCATATGGTCACACTTATTCACACTTTTGGTCACTTTATGCTTAGTTGTATGTGACTAAATACACCCCAAAAGCATGCTTTGTATGACTAAATGATACCAAAGGCCACGCAAAAACAAAATTCATCTGGCCATTGGATGATCAATATTCACACAAAATATACATTCCTTCACTTTAAACATCATATGGTCACACTTATTCACACTTTTGATCACTTTATGCTTAGTTGTATGTGGCTAAATACACCCAAAAAGCATCCTTTGTGTGACTAAATGTTACCAAAGGCCACAAAAAAAATCATATGGCCAATGGATGATCAATAGCCACACAAGATACACATTCCTTCACTTTAAACATCATATGGTCACACTTATTCACACTTTTGGTCACTTTATGCTTAGTTGTATGTGACTAAATACACCCTTAAAAACATGCTTTGTGTGACTAAATGTTACCAAAGGCCACACAAAAACAAAATTCATTTGGCCATTGGATGATCAATAGTCACACAAAATACACATTCCTTCACTTTAAACATCATATGGTCACACTTATTCAAACTTTTGGTCACCTTATACTTAGTTGTATGTGACTAAATACACCCCAAAAACATGCTTTGTGTGACTAAATGTTACCAAAGACCACACAAAAACAAAATTCATGTGGCCATTGGATGATCAATAGTCACACAAAATACATATTCTTTCACTTTAAACATCATATGGTCATACCTATTCACACTTTTGGTCACTTTATGCTTAGTTGTATGTGACTAAATACACCCCAAAAACATGCTTTGTGTGACTAAATGTTACCAAAGGCCACACAAAACAAAATTCATGTGGCAATTGAATGATCAATAGTCACACAAAATATACATTCCTTCACTATAAACATCATATGGTCACACTTATTCACACTTTTGGTCACTTTATGCTTAGTTGTATGTGACTAAATATGTAATACCCAAAATTTTAATCTTGGGAAAATTACCAAAATGCCCCTAGAATTTTAAAAAAATAAATAAATAAAAACTATAATAAACTATAAAATAAATTCTAAAACACTACCAATGTCTAAACTATGGATCCTAATAATTTTTATAAGTCCAAAATANCTTTTGGTCACTTTATGCTTAGTTGTATGTGACTAAATACACCCCAAAAACATGCTTTGTGTGACTAAATGTTACCAAAGGCCACACAAAAAACAAAATTCATGTGGCAATTGGATGATCAATAGTCACAAAAAATACACATTTCTTCACTTTAAACAACATATGGTCACACTTATTATCCGTTTTGGTCACTATATGCTTAATTGTATGTGACTAAATACCCAAAACAAACATGCTTTGTGTGACTAAATATTACAAAAAGGCCACACAAACATAAAATTCATGTGGCCATTGGATGATCAATAGTCACACAAAATAAAAATTTCTTCACTTTAAACAACATATAGTCACACTTATTAACACTAAATACCTAAAACAAACATGCTTTATGTGACTAAATATTACAAAAAACCATACAAACATAAAATTCATGTAACTATCGGATGATCAATAGTCACACAAAATACACATTTCTTCACTTTAAACAGCATATGGTCACACTTATTAACACTTTTGGTCACTTTATGCTTAGTTGTATGTGACTAAATACACCTAAAAAACATGCTTTGTGTGACTAAATGTTATAAAAGGCCACACAAAACAGATTCATATGGCAATTAGATGATCAATAGTCACACAAAATAAACATTTCTTCACTTTAAACAGCATATGGTCACACTTATTAACACTTTTGGCTATTTTATACTTAATTGTATGTGACTAAATACCCAAAACGAACATGCTTTGTGTGACTAAATGTTATAAAAGGCCACACAAAAACAAAATTCATGTAGCAATTGGATGATCAATAGTCACACAAAATATACATTTCTTCACTTAAAACAGCATATGGTCACACTTATTAACACTTTTGGTCACTTTATGCTTAGTTGTATGTGACTAGATACACCAAAAAAATGCTTTGTGTGACTAAATGTTACAAAAAGCCACAGAAAAACAAAATTCATGTGGCCATTGGATAAACAATAGTCACACAAAATAAACATTTATTCACTTTAAACACCATATGGTCACACTTATTAACCGTTTTGGTCACTTTATGTTTAATTTGTTGTGATTAAAATACTCAAAAGAACATGGCTTTGTGTGACTAAATGTAACAAAAGGCCACACAAACATAACATTTCATGTTGGGCCATTGGCATGAACAATAGTCACTCAAAATTAAACATTTCTTTACTTTAAACAGCATATGGTCACACCTTATTAACACTTTTGGTCGCTTTATCCAGTAAAAGTACTGCCATAAAAATGCATTACAAAACCATATGACCTTTAATCACGCTCCATAATGACATGCAGGACACACGGCCGGTCCTTCTAAAGATACGAAAAATAACATATCACACATTTTTGTTTCTTTAAGGTGAAATTCATTATGAAATGAGCATAAGGCAAGGGTTACAGGAAAAACACAAACAACAACTGATAAAAGCTTTGGTTAGGATACATCCCTAACATAACACAATACCTAAAAATTGAAACAATTCTCAAGCTCTTATTAACATTAAGAAATACATAAGAAGTGAAAAGATTAGACAAACCAACTGCGTTGAAGTGTGGACAACTTGAGCATGGACATGGTCACTTGGATTTTCGGTTACTAACAACACCTCCACAGTTCGGTTCGCATAGTATCATTCGTGATTCATTACCCAAGTCCGTCGATCCCACCGTGGCAACTATGTTGATCATTGTGCTGGGTGAATGACGTGCATTATTCCTCATCGACTTCACACATGTAATTCTTGGGAGTTCTTAAAACAATAGAACTTCATGTATAGATGCAAGTAAAAAGTTAGCATATAGAAGGATACTTGCATTAAGATGTTGACTTTTAATAGCCAGGAAGAAACACATTTTTTTTCTCAAATAAAGCATAACATGTTAACAAATGTGCCAATTTATGGGATTGTTTTACAAACTAATAGTCTTGTCTTATTAAGAAGCCAAGGTACCTTTAAAATTGAAATCACATTAGTTGGTTTTGTTCATGACTCATGAAAACCAATTTCATGCACATGCTCGGTAGTTCCCTTTCCGTAAAAAAAGCAAAAATCATTAGTTTAGTAATGCATATAAATGGGTTAAAGCTCAAACAGAGAATAATGTTTACGTGAAGGCTAAACATTAGGAATGGAATGTATTGGAGCCTGTAGACATAAAATCTTTAAATAATGTTTTTGTGACTTTGGAACTTAGGATAACTTATATCATGTTCTTAGCAATCTTCATTACTTTCTCATTAAAATGTAGAACCACTACATATATACCTGCTACCCATCTCTTAATTGCCTTGAGGCTTGACATAATATCTTGAGGGTTAACATTCTCTCTTAGTACCTTAATAATAAAAAATCATTACACCGAACAAAAAATATAATGCAGCATTATGCGTCCTGATAGTCTTGCATATATATCAATTTAAATTGGCAACATGATTTAAATATCTGTCTCTCACAATAATTTCGATAGTCTAATAAGTAAAAAGCTGACACTCGTAACCTTGCATACATATATAGATTTATGGTTTGTTTGACTGATCTATAGGATTTCAAGTAGTATAAAAGAAATATACAATCATAGATATCTATCATATTTATCATCAATAAAATTAGAAGCTACTCATCAATCGTTTTGTGTAAAATGGATCGATGCCTCCACTTTTAAAACCACTATCATGGAATGTACTAATATGGGTTAACTATTTATAACCGGAATTAGTCAACACATTCAACTGGAAATTCAAGATAGTAATTGAATTTGGAGAAGAATGGTTAAAGGGTTTGTTATTGATTGATGAAGTTTATAATGAATACAGAGAAGGAATCAAATCAGAACTGAACTACAAATGGAAATATACATAGTATTTAAACTATACAAAATGGGCGAAAAAGTTGGTTTTGGTTCTGTTTGTTGGTTTGAGCTGACTCACGTGCTTGGCACGTGAGGTCTTTCTTATTTTGACTTTTCAACATATAACAATGCTTCCCTCTTCTAAAGATCCTTGACCTCATGGATCTAAGACAAAGGAAGGAAACCTTTTTACAATGTCAGCCAAATCTTCCCAAGTAGCATCCTCCTCAGTCCCATTGCTCCATTGGATTAAGCCAAACACCCCCATTCTGTTTTGTTGCTTGACAATTTTCCTCTCCAAAAGCTTGATAGGCTCAGCAGCAATCAGACCTTGTGCATCACATTCAGGAAAACTTCCCATAGTAGTAATAGGTGACAAACACTTTTTAAGCTGAGATACATGAAACACTGGATGAACCTTTGCATTTTCTGGCAATTGCAACTTATAAGCGACCTGACCAATTCTAGAAATCACTTGAAAAGGCCCATAGAACTTTGAGGAGAGCTTGTTTTGCTTACCTTTTCTGATGGTAGTCTGTCTGTAAGGTTGAAGCTTAAGATATACCCAATCATTAACTGCAAATTCTCTCTCAGACCTGTGCTTGTCAGCTTGAGACTTCATTCTATCTTGGGCTTTCTTCAAATTAAACTTGAGCATAGAAACAGCCTGCTCTCTTGCTTGAAGTGTCCTATCCACCATTTCCACTCTACTATCTTTTGCCATGTATGGAATGTGTAAAGGAGGGGTCTGACCATACACAATTTCAAAGGGTGTGGTTTGAGTAGCACTGTGAAAGTTAGTATTGTACCAATATTCTGCAAGTGGTAGCCATAACATCCAATCTTTAGGGCTCTCACCAGTCATACATCTAAGATAGCCTTCCAAACATTTGTTGACCACCTCTGTCTGCCCATCAGTTTGAGGGTGGTATGCAGTGGACATCTTTAATTGAACTTGAAGCATCTTAAACAATGATTGCCAGAAGAGACTCATGAAAACCTTATCTCTATCACTGACAATGGTTCTAGGAAGACCATGTAACTTGTAAATGTTATCCAAAAACAATTGAGCAATTGACTTAGCTGTGTAGGGATGAGTAACTGGAATGAAATGAGCATACTTGCTAAGTCTATCCACCACTACCAAAATAGTACTCTTACCTTGTGACACTGGTAGAGAGTCTATAAAATCCATGGAAATATCCTGCCAAATTTGAGTTGGAATGGGCAATGGTTGCAAAAGTCCAGGGTAAGAGGATAGGTCTGCTTTGTTTCTTTGGCATACATCACAAGTTCTCACAGTCTCTTTTACTAGCTTTCTCATCCCTTTCCAATAGAAATAAGTTCCAATCCTTTTAAGTGTAGCTTGTACTCCACTGTGGCCTCCAACAGCTGAAGTGTGAAAATGTACAACCATAGCTTTCCTCAACTCCTCATCTGATCCAACCACCCATTTGCCCTTTCTTTTGAGTTGTTGATCATGCCAAGTGTACTTAGAATGCACCTCAGACCCTGCTTGTAAGCTTTTAACTATGGTACTTAGCACAGGATCAGTATCCCAAAGTTTGGTTATAGCATCCATGAATTCATTAGAAGTAAAAGCAGTCAACAAAGCAAACAACTCTCCTTGTCTTTGAATCCTGGACAATGCATCAGCAACAATGTTCTCTTTACCTTTCTTGTACTCAATTTCATAATCAAATCCCAAGAGCTTAGGTAACCATTTGGACTGAAAAGGGGTGGTAATCCTTTGATCCAAAACATACTTGAGGCTAAAATGGTCTGTTTTGATCTTGAAGTGTCTATCTAACAAATAACCTCTCCACTTTTGCAAAGCCAATACCACTGCAAGCAATTCTTTCTCATAGGCTGATAGTGATTGATGTTTTGGGGCCAAAGTTTTACTAAGGAAGGCTATTGGATGGTTTCCTTGTTGCAACACAGCTCCAATTCCATAACCAGAAGCATCAGTTTCAATAGTAAACACCTCTTGGAAGTTTGGCAAAGCTAACACTGGAGCTTCTGTCATAGCTTGCTTAAGTTGTTCAAAAGCTGCCTGTGCTTCAGGATTCCAAGAAAAAGCATTCTTCTTTAAAAGAGTTGTCAAAGGTTGACTAATACTAGCATAACCTCTGATAAATCTTCTATAGTAACCAGTGAGACCAAGAAAACCTCTTAATTGTTTAATGTTGGAAGGAATAGGCCATGACTGCATAGCTTGTATCTTATTAGAATCAGTAGCGACACCTTTAGCTGAGATTATGTGACCCAAGTACTCTACCTGATCTGTACCAAACACACACTTACTTTGTTTGGCATATAAGGTATTCTGTCTCATAGCTTGCAAAACTTGTCTGAGATGAATAATATGATCTGCTAATGATGGACTGTAAACCAAAATGTCATCAAAAAAGACTAGTGTAAATTTCCTCAAAAAGGCTTTAAACACAGAATTCATCAAGGATTGAAAAGTTGATGGGGCATTAGTAAGACCAAAGGGCATGACTACAAACTCATAGTGTCCATCATGAGATTTAAAGGCTGTTTTGGGAATGTCCTGTTCACGCATTCTAATCTGATGGTAACCAGACCTTAAATCAAGTTTTGAGAAGATCACTGCCCCATGTAGCTCATCTATTAACTCTTCTATCACAGGAATGGGAAACTTGTCTTTAATGGTGTTTTTGTTGAGCTGTCTGTAATCTATACACATTCTCCATGATCCATCTTTTTTCTTAACCATGACAATTGGTGAAGAGAAAGGACTATGGCTTGGTCTAATTACCCCTGAATCAAGCAATTCGTTCACCATAGTTTCAATTACATCTTTCTGGTTTGGAGGGTATCTATAAGGCCTGATGTTAACTACATTTGATTCATCTTTCAATGGAATTTGATGATCAAAACTCCTCTGTGGTGGCAGCTCCTTAGGAATAGCAAAGACATCTTCATACTCTTTCAGTAACAATTCTAACTCAGGCACCATCTCACCCTTTGGTATCTCTGAAGTTTGCATCAAATTAAGTGAACCAGAAGGCCAAACACAACTGACTGAAGGTAAGTACACTTCACTGCTCATTTTACTCAAAGTTTTTCCAGTCATCCACTGCAATTCAGACTGCTTAGTACCTCTTAAACATACTTTCCTTCCTTCATACATGAATTTCATTACCAAATCTTTAAAATTCCAATTAATAGTACCCAGTGTAGACAACCACTGGATTCCTAAGACCATTTCACAACCTCCCAATGGAAGAAGCATGACATCAGTACAAAATTTCTGCCCATGAATCTCCCACTTGAAACCATAAACCATGTACTGACTCAACATTTTACTACCACCAGCAACAGCAACTTGAAGAGGACAAGTTTTTGTCAATTTGCAGCCTAACTTCTTAGCAGTAGAAATGTCCAAAAAGTTATGAGTACTTCCAGAATCTATCAACAAATGCAATGAATGTTTACCCAAACTTCCTTTGACCCTCATAGTGTTATAAGTAGGTATTCCAGATAAAGCATTTAGGGAAATTTGTGGTTGACACTCACTCATCATAAGCTCATGTTCCTCAAAATCTTGTCCTTCCACCTCATGCAGAGTTTCTTCCAAACTTAGATCAACATCTTCATCATAAGGAGTAATTTCTAAAGCAAACATCTGACCACTACACTTATGCCCAGGGGTATACCTCTGATCACAATAAAAACACTGATTCTTGGATCTTTTCTCAGCCAATTCTCTTTGAGTCAATTGTTTTCTGGGTACATTACTATCTGATACAGGGTGTTTGGTAATAGTTTGTGTGTTAGGTGCAGGCAAAGCCATGGTGTTAGGTCTGGTTGGATAGTTCACATTCTTATTAGCAAAATAAGTGGGAGGATTCCTAGGAGTTGGTAACACTGGTGCAGACTTTTGTTTAACCACAGCTAGACTAGCTTCTTGAAAATTTGCTAAACTAAAAGCATCTAAAAGTGTTTGGGGCCTAAACATCCTGACATTCATCTCTATAGTAGTAGGTAAACCACCAATGAACATACTAACAGATTGCAATTCAGTAATATCAACTTGAGTAAGCAATTGTTCAAACTTATTCTGGTACTCTTTCATACTATTCACATACCTGAGATTTTTCAATTCTGCCATTGGATCTTGATTAACAGCCCCAAACCTCTTAAGAATGGCCTCTTCATACACATTCCAGTCCACCTCATTACCCCTAGCTTTCATGAACTGCAAATGCCATGTCAAAGCCTTATCATACAAATGAATTGACACAATTTTGATCTTATCTTCATCGAGAACATTATCCACTGCAAAGAACTGTTTAACCCTATACATCCAACCTTGAACATCATCTCCATAGAACTTTGGAAACTCCAATTTACCCATTCTACTGAATCTACTACTCCCTTCTCCTCCTTTCATTCGATTCACATCTTGCACCACAAAATGCATTTGAGTTATCAAATCAGTCAATTTTGAATTAATCTCACTGAATTTCTCATCAACATGAGTGGTAACCCAATTCTTGACTGTCTCATCAATCTGTGGTTCTAAAGAAGTGTTTCTTGTGCCTACCATGGTTAAAACTGTAACAAACTATTTCAAGAACTACTGTTTACACCACACAGAGTAAAGAATCCACCATACAATCCTAACTAACGTATTTGTGAAAGGGAAACGGAACGAAAACAACAATGACGTATTTGTGATTGGGCAAACGGTCTAGATTGACCAGAATTGATGTTTGTATGGTGGGTTGACTAAAAAGTCAACGGAGGAAAGGGGTGGTGTAACAGTAACGATTGTTCTAACAGAATTTGTTACAAAAACGGTTATTGTGATGGTTATGGTGGGTGGTAGCAGGATGAAGGCTCTGGATACCAAATGGAATGTACTAATTGGGTTAACTATTTATAACCGGAATTAGTCAACACATTCAACTGGAAATTCAAGATAGTAATTGAATTTGGAAGAAGAATGGTTAAAGGGTTTTGTTATTGATTGATGAAGTTTATAATGAATACAGAGAAGGAATCAAATCAGAACTGAACTACAAATGAGAAATGATACAAGTATTTAAACTATACAAAATGGGCGAAAAAGTTGGTTTTGGTTCTGTTTGTTGGTTTGAGCTGACTCACGTGCTTGGCACGTGAGGTCTTTCTTATTTTGACTTTTCAACATATAACANCTTTAAATAATGTTCATTGTGATTGAATTAGGATAACTATTATCATGTTCTTAGCAATCTTATTACTTTCTCATACAAATGTAAGAAACTATACATATATAACCTGCTACCCATCTCTTAATTGCCTTGAGGCTTGACATAATATCTTGAGGGTTAACATTTCCTCTCTAGTAACCTTAATAATAAAAAATCATACACCAGAACAAAAAAATATATGCAGCATATAGCGTCTTGAAAGTCTTGCATATATATCAATTTACAATTGGAACATGATTAATATCTAGTCTCTCACAATAATTTCGATAGGTCTAATAATGTAAAACTGACACTCGTAACCTTCTACTATATAGATTTATGTTTGATTTGACTAGTCTATAGGATTTCAAGTAGTATAAAGAATATACAATCATAGAAATCTACACTATTTATCATCAATAAAATTAGAGCTACTCACAATCGTTGTAAATGATCGATGCCTCCACTTTTTAAAACCAATATCACCTGTCCATGGTAAAAGAAAAATGGAAGATGGTCACAGTTGTGAATTCGAAAAGAAGAGAAATTGTCGAACGGCACCACAATAGTAATGGAGTAGATTTTGGGGAGTCGGTTATGTAACCTACCTTATGTTAATGGGAGTTTGGTTCATTGAAGATCATATTTTTTTCAAAGATCAAATGGTAAGATCCCATCCATCTATCCTACCAAATCTAATGGCTGAGATTAAAAGAGGCATTTTAATAAAATATATACGGAGGGGCTAGAAAGTCATTTTTTAACATTGGATAAATCACGTGCTAGGCACATTTATTTCATTAGCACACTTCCTCAACCACCTCTGACCTCATCCAGTCCTTCATCCGATCTTCTCATTCACCTCCTGTTAACACACACACCTTCTCTCATAACTATTTCAACCACCTAACTCTCGGTTTTTCTCCAAAATCAACATACACATCCGGTTAAATCATAATAAAGATCAATAATGTGGATATTAGAAGTGAAATCGTGAAAGATAAGAACTTTCTGGTAAAAAAATTGATTATATATTGTGCCGATTTGATATTGTTGTATTCCTTTTCTGATTGTGTTATTTTGTGATTGTGTAATTTTGTGATTTTATGATAAGATGTTGTGTTATTAGCGTTACTGAATTTATTGATGATTTTATTTTGTTGTTGTTACCGATTTGGATGTAGTCATTTTCTGATCGTGTTAGTAAATTTTTCGAGGTAGTCATTTTGTGCTATTGATGTAGCCATTATTGTTAGTTTTTAATTTTGTGCAAGTTATAATGTTATTGAATTAAACTTCAGCTTCGAGCGATTATTATTGTAAGACTAATTTAGGTCACATCCAGTTTGACATGTGTTAATAAAAAGGCTAATAATTACAGGTTTTGTTCGAAGTAATAATATGTCCATGAAATTAGATTTCAGTTTAGAGTGATCACTGTCACTATGATAGATCATACGTTAGAGAAAGAGCCGAAGGTCTTTTCAGAATCGACAAAACTTTCTGGTTACACGTCAAAGTGGAAGCTTGTTAATGTCCGGTTTGAAATATATGTAGATTAAGATAGGTTGACGAGTAACAACTGAAAATAGTTTACCTTGACTATTTTAATCGATTGACTTAATTTAGGTACTTGTTCTTCTGAAAGGAACTTATGGACTTAACTTACATTATGTTTAATGCATCAAAAAGGATTCTCCAAGTCCTTTTGGCTGGAAATTATGTAAACATTGCGTTCATTAAGGACATTCGTGAAGTAATATACATTTGTTTGTCACCAAATTTTCTTTAAACACTTACTTTGCGACCATTTTGTTTGCTTATAGAAATACAATATCTTTTCCAATTTTTGAGAAAAGAAACTCAGTATTTGGTTTCTATTTTAACTCTTTTATGCATTGTTCTGATAAATATTAAAGGGATAAGTTGTACATACTTCCTCTTTTTTATGCCTTATTATGTATTCCAGCTTGTATCATATCAATACTAACAACCTGAATTAATGGTTCTTGATACCGGTCTAGGCCAACATAGCTGACACATAACCTTGACAAGTTCAATAAAAGTCTCTGTGTGTGAGATAGTTTTGCAATATTTCATGTTAGCTGATTTATGGTGTCCTTATGCAAGATTTGAATGCTATTGTGAGGTCATATTCTAAGCATGGCTTATTTTGTATGTTTAGATTGCTACATTGCAATCTGTTGGTCTGAAACTCTAAATAGTGTATGTAATCTATACATTATTGTGATTGTTATTTAATTTTTTTCTTGTTGAGTTTTAACCTTTCATGTTGATATTTTGTAGCAGATGATGTTGAAGTAATTACACTTCTGAAAACATTGATGTTGTTTAAAGACAAAGCTTCAGGAGCACCTATTGATGTTCAGGAGCACCTACGGATAGGAAGTTTGATGGGGAGTTGTAGTACCGAACTATTTTCTACTTTTGTTTGTCATTTTAAGTTCTTTTATGCATTTGAATTTTTGAATTTTGTCGGGTAGTGTGTAGTTATGCACAAGTTTCTTTGTGGTCTCGTGTAGTTATGGAAAAATATTGTGGATTTGTAATCAATGTAAATATGATATCTATTCTGTTAATTTTAGCATTTATCAACTATGTAATTGTGTTTGTATTTTGTTTCTAATTGTACATGAATGTCACTTTAAATAATAATTACGTGAATCATTTGTGTTAAATCACTTGTGATTTGTGCTAAATCACTTATGATTTGTGCTAAATCACTTGTGATTTAGCCCAAATCATTTATAAGTGATTCGTCACAAATCGATCACTTTGATAAATCATAAGTGATTTGGCCTAAATCATGTGTACTTTAGCCCAAAATTATCACATAATGTTTAAGAAACTTGTAACTATATTGTAATTATAATAAGACAACCTAATAAAAAGTGAAAATTAAAATCCAGCTAAGGCTTTTATTCAAGTATTAATCCACATATCATTGTTTTATCTCAAGTAACAATCCATAAATATGTAAAATAAACAAAACTTCAATAGTATTGCCATTGGTATGTGTATTAGTACTCACTCCACGTTCTACGCATTTCCTATTTGGCTTCGAACTATCATCTATTTCTTTCTCTCTTTGACTCTTCCTACGTACTGCTCTTGTACCACCTTTGCTTTTGTGTCACCTTAGCTGGAACCTTTTGGGTGATATACTACATGCATAGCTTGTGTTTTGACTCTGGGAGAATGGATGCAATAGCTTTCTTCATCGCCCCATCTTGATCTGTTACGACCATTGTAGGTTGCTTCTTGAATGTCGTCATGAATGACTCGAGCAACCAAATGTAGGATTTTGTGTCTTCACTTTTAAGCATTCCAACAACAATTGTCACTCTTTCTGTGGTTATCTATTGCATTGAATGGAACAAATATCAAATTGTACCTAAACGCACATAAAAATACATGGTCTTAGTGAACAAATTTATACTTAAAAAACATACTAGTTTGTGCTAAATCACAAGTGATTTGAGCTAAATCACAGGTGATTTAGCCTGAATCACAAGTGATTTAGCTTGAATCACAGGTGATTTAGCCTGAATCACAAGTGATTTAGCTTGAAACACAGGTGATTTGAAGCACTGGTAGTAGTTGAAGCACTAGTAAATCATAGGTGATTACACTGGTAATCACAAGTGATTTAGCATAAATCACATGTGGTTTAGGCTAAATCACATGTGATTTTTATTTAATTGTAAAAGCCAAATAGTCTAAACTTACTTTTAGTTCTGAAAGTTGCATAAAAGGAAAGGATGTCTCCAAGTTCTTCATAATTTAGGTGTTGTCACAGCATGTGAAAGATATACAAGTTTTAAAACTGCAAAAGGCAAAATCATAAAATCACTAGTGATTTAGGCCAAATCACTAGTGATTACTATAAATCACAAGTGATTTCACTGTATACCTCAAAACTAAACTAATTTAATAAAATCACTAATGATCTACAGTTAGTTAACGGGTGCGTTTCATCACTTCCGAGATCATCTTCAGCATTAAACTCGTTCAGCATCACCAACAACATTCATAGCGAGTATACCTTCTTCGACTATCCGAACTCGTGGAGCATCATGATCACTCCTAACCTCGCAACCTCCTTCAACATAATCAACAACCATACTTACACTACTTATGCTACCTAATTCAACAATATGAACATCAACAACACTCCTGCAATACCTTCAACACTATGTACAATTTCTCCAATATTATCCACGGATGATTTTGATGATTTTTTTTATCAGATTTTTGTGAATCTGATGATTTTTTACCACGGTTGATGACTAAATCTACACTAATTACATGATACTCGACCTAATTTGATGTTTAATGATGAATTTAACGGATGATTTTGATGAGTTNCAACCTCCTTCAACATAATCAACAACCATACTTACACTACTTATGCTACCTAATTCAACAATATGAACATCAACAACACTCCTGCAATACCTTCAACACTATGTACAATTTCTCCAATATTATCCACGGATGATTTTGATGATTTTTTTTATCAGATTTTTGTGAATCTGATGATTTTTTACCACGGTTGATGACTAAATCTACACTAATTACATGATACTCGACCTAATTTGATGTTTAATGATGAATTTAACGGATGATTTTGATGAGTTTTGAACAGATTGATGACTATATCTAATGTACTGAATGAAAAGCAACCTAATTTGACGAATGAATCTTGAATTTAATTGATGATTTGATGATTTTTGGATCTCTCATATGTGTGTCTTTTATGTGTGTGGAGAAAGGAATTTCAATGAATCGTGTTTGTGATAACTCAGGGAAAGGGGAAAATAGGGGGAAAACACTTTTATATTAGACTAAAATGCCCCTTAAGTGTAATTTTCAGATTTAATTTCGACCCTTAGATGAAAGTGAATTGAATGGTGAGGATCTTACCATATGATCTTTGAAAATTATGTGTACTATACGGATCCCACCCCATGTTAATGGATTACAAAATTGAAATTCCGCATAGAGTACCCCGCCTATTTAAAAAAAATTCAGAATAGGAATTAGCGGGCAAAAAATTTCGAGTATTAAAAAGAGAAACTATTTTTTTGGTTCGAGCAAAACCGCCCGAGTCCCGACAACCAACCCGATCCCGACATAAACCGATAGTCTCGAAACCGAATAATAGCTTCTCGGGTCAGGAGTCGGGATGGATTTTTAGCATTTTCGGGATTCGGTTTACGATTTAGGTGACTTTCGGGATCGGGATTAATCGAGACGGGTCGGGTCGGGATCCGGCCCGATGCTCAGCCCTACTATTTTTTCTAAAGGTAAACATGGTTTCCGATTTTTTTCCCTTTTTTTTAAGAAAACAATTTTAATTATCTCACCATTTTTTTTAGAAACGACAATTTTAACTATCTTATCACATTTACGTTACAAATATATCTCATATGTATTAAGCAGTACTTGAACCCACAACTATTTAGCTAGAGAGCCTCTCACACAACATGGATACCATTGAAACACAAGCCCTTTGGTGTTTCTGATCTTTTATCCGACTAATTACAGGGTTTGAACTTACCGTCACACAAAGTCAAATTGGGTAAAGCCTCCATATTTCAGGAGGTTGACGTGACCACTTCAAGCTGTTTGCACGTAGTAGAAATTGAACTTTAGACATTTCACATTTTGATAATGCTAGTCGTAATCCTTTTTTTTTCTTTTTTTTTAACATACTTAAGCCTTTTGACGCTAGCGCATCATCGAGTAATTAAAAATTTTAGTGTTATACAAACCAAACTGACATGTAATTAATTTGGTGACTTATATTTGAGGACCAAAGGTATAAACAAGCCAAGCCGCTTCTGAGCTACTCATAATTTGTTTGGCAAAAAAATAAAACAAATCGAGCTTAAACGAGCTCAAGTTTAGTTTAGAACACGTTTAATAAATGAACTCGGGCTTTGAATTCAAAATTTGATTTAGGTCGGGTTCGGGTTGACAGGTTAGCGGGTCAGAAAACCTCAACCCGAACCTAACCTATTTAAATCATCAGGTCAGCTATGTCAACCCTAACCTGTTTACACATAACCCAAACCTGATCCATTTAACCTGTATATATACTTGGGTTGGCGGGTTAAATAGGTTACACAGATTGAATAGGTTAAATGGCTTTCGGGTTGGCCCATTTAACCCGGTTTATATACACAAAGTTGGCACATTACTCGAGTTAAACAGGTTAAACGGGTTTGCGGGTGGACATGTTTAACCCTTTTAACCCGTATAATAAAATATAAATGATTCTTAAGTTTAAAAAAAACATCTTAAACGGGTTGGCGGGTCGACCTGCTTAATTTTATCCCAACCCGAACCTTACCTGTTTAATAAACGGGTTAGATAGCTCGACCCAAACCTAACCCGAAACCTATTTAGACTCAACCCGAACATGTTAATTTTCATGTCGGTTTCAGGTCGGGTTTCGTGTCGGGTCAGAAATTGCCACCCCTAGTTGTGGGGTTGTGTTACACAGATACAATCCAACATCAGAAACAAAATCCGGTGGAGCTATGAGGAAAACAAAGTTGTTGGTTCTGTATCACAACAAGTGACTCCTCCATTTCCTGGTTATGAGCATGGCTCAACTTCATCTGATGCACCTAGATTTGTTGAGCATCAACAGTCTCCCCCATTTACGGGTTATGCCGACGAGGCAGATAATCATTTTGGCTTANCATTGTGCTGGTGAATGACGGTGCTAAATTCCTCATCGACTTCGTCACATGTAATTCTTGGGAGGTGTCTTAAAAACAATAGACTTCATGTATAGATGCATAGTTAAAAGTTAGCATATAGAAGGGATACTTGCATTAAGATGATTGCACTTGTTATAGCCAGAAGAAACACATTTTTTTCCTACAAATAAAGCATAAACATGTTAACAAATGTGCAATTATGGGATATGTTTTACAAACTAATAGTCTTGTTCTTATTAAGAATGCAAGTACCTTAAAATTGAAATCACATTAGCTTGTTTTGTTCATGACTCATGAAAACCAATTCAATGCACATTGTCTCGGTATGTTCTCCTTTCCGTAAAAAAGCAAAAATCATAGTTTAGTAAGGCATATAAATGGGTTAAAGCTCAAACAGAGAATAATGTATAGCGTGAAAGGCTAAAACATTGGAATGGAATGTATTTGGACCTGTAAGACACATAAAATCTTTAAATAATGTTCATTGTGATTGAATTAGGATAACTATTATCATGTTCTTAGCAATCTTATTACTTTCTCATACAAATGTAAGAAACTATACATATATAACCTGCTACCCATCTCTTAATTGCCTTGAGGCTTGACATAATATCTTGAGGGTTAACATTTCCTCTCTAGTAACCTTAATAATAAAAAATCATACACCAGAACAAAAAAATATATGCAGCATATAGCGTCTTGAAAGTCTTGCATATATATCAATTTACAATTGGAACATGATTAATATCTAGTCTCTCACAATAATTTCGATAGGTCTAATAATGTAAAACTGACACTCGTAACCTTCTACTATATAGATTTATGTTTGATTTGACTAGTCTATAGGATTTCAAGTAGTATAAAGAATATACAATCATAGAAATCTACACTATTTATCATCAATAAAATTAGAGCTACTCACAATCGTTGTAAATGATCGATGCCTCCACTTTTTAAAACCACTATCACCTGTCCATGGTAAAAGAAAAATGGAAGATGGTCACAGTTGTGAATTCGAAAAGAAGAGAAATTGTCGAACGGCACCACAATAGTAATGGAGTAGATTTTTGGGAGTCGGTTATGTAACCTACCTTATGTTAATGGATTACAAAATTGAAATTCGGCATAGAGTACCCCGCCTATTTAAAAAAAATTCAGAATAGGAATTAGCGGGCAAAAAATTTCGAGTATTAAAAAGAGAAACTATTTTTTTGGTTCGAGCAAAACCGCCCGAGTCCCGACAACCGACCCGATCCCGACATAAACCGATAGTCCCGAAACCGAATAATAGCTTCTCGGGTCAGGAGTCGGGATGGATTTTTAGCATTTTCGGGATTCGATTTACGATTTAGGTGACTTTCAGGATCGGGATTAGTCGAGACGGGTCAGGTCGGGATCCGGCCCGATGCTCAGCCCTACTATTTTTTCTAAAGGTAAACATGGTTTCCGATTTTTTTCCCTTTTTTTTAAGAAAGCAATTTTAATTATCTCACCATTTTTTTTAGAAACGACAATTTTAACTATCTTATCACATTTACGTTACAAATATATCTCATATGTATTAAGCAGTACTTGAACCCACAACTATTTAGCTAGAGAGCCTCTCACACAACATGGATACCATTGAAACACAAGCCCTTTGGTGTTTCTGATCTTTTATCCGACTAATTACAGGGTTTGAACTTACCGTCACACAAAGTCAAATTGGGTAAAGCCTCCATATTTCAGGAGGTTGACGTGACCACTTCAAGCTGTTTGCACGTAGTAGAAATTGAACTTTAGACATTTCACATTTTGATAATGCTAGTCGTAATCCTTTTTTTTTCTTTTTTTTTAACATACTTAAGCCTTTTGACGCTAGCGCATCATCGAGTAATTAAAAATTTTAGTGTTATACAAACCAAACTGACATGTAATTAATTTGGTGACTTATATTTGAGGACCAAAGGTATAAACAAGCCAAGCCGCTTCTGAGCTACTCATAATTTGTTTGGCAAAAAAATAAAACAAATCGAGCTTAAACGAGCTCAAGTTTAGTTTAGAACACGTTTAATAAATGAACTCGGGCTTTGAATTCAAAATTTGATTTAGGTCGGGTTCGGGTTGACAGGTTAGCGGGTCAGAAAACCTCAACCCGAACCTAACCTATTTAAATCATCAGGTCAGCTATGTCAACCCTAACCTGTTTACACATAACCCAAACCTGATCCATTTAACCTGTATATATACTTGGGTTGGCGGGTTAAATAGGTTACACAGATTGAATAGGTTAAATGGCTTTCGGGTTGGCCCATTTAACCCGGTTTATATACACAAAGTTGGCACATTACTCGAGTTAAACAGGTTAAACGGGTTTGCGGGTGGACATGTTTAACCCTTTTAACCCGTATAATAAAATATAAATGATTCTTAAGTTTAAAAAAAACATCTTAAACGGGTTGGCGGGTCGACCTGCTTAATTTTATCCCAACCCGAACCTTACCTGTTTAATAAACGGGTTAGATAGCTCGACCCAAACCTAACCCGAAACCTATTTAGACTCAACCCGAACATGTTAATTTTCGTGTCGGTTTCAGGTCGGGTTTCGTGTCGGGTCAGAAATTGCCACCCCTAGTTGTGGGGTTGTGTTACACAGATACAATCCAACATCAGAAACAAAATCCGGTGGAGCTATGAGGAAAACAAAGTTGTTGGTTCTGTATCACAACAAGTGACTCCTCCATTTCCTGGTTATGAGCATGGCTCAACTTCATCTGATGCACCTAGATTTGTTGAGCATCAACAGTCTCCCCCATTTACGGGTTATGCCGACGAGGCAGATAATCATTTTGGCTTAACTGCAACATATCTGTATGACATGAGGGTTGGCGAACAGATGTTTAGAGAATTTGCAACACAGCTGCATGTTTTTATTTCCGTATCTTATTTCGTAACGTATCGTAGTATATTTTACGTAACGTTTATTTCCGTATTTCAATGAATTCGTATTGTAAAATGTTTAAGTTTTAATAGTATTTTTTTTTAATAGTATGATGTAAATGAATCTTTCCACTTGAATATGTATATCACAAAATTTCACTCCCCCCCACAAATTTCATTATATCCCGCCTTTGATTTTCCCCAATATCAAAAAGATTCATTGTTGGTTTTCTCCAAATCAATCATCTACACTCACCAAATCTCTTTCATTCGATTTCATTATTTACCTTTTTATTAACATATACCACATACAAACATCAAATAGATACAAAATATGCCATTGTTTTCTCGAATTCCTTCCGAATCTTGCAATTTCTTTGCCAAATCAGGTGCTTTTAATATGTTTTGTCGATTTCATTATATTTAGTATCCATCTATCTATGTTTAATTTTCTTATATGATTGTTGACTTGAATATTTATAACTAGAATTGATTCAGACCTAATTCGATGAAGTTTAGGGTGAATTGTTGTTATTTATTTGTTTATTCAATTTCATTGTTGATTTGAGTTTAGAAAGTTTATGTTTAGAGAATAAGATTGTTGAAGATAAGGTGTTTGATGAAATGCTAAAGGGAAAGACTATCAGATTGTTGAATGAGCATGTAAATGCATTCGACTAAAATGTTGTTCTGGCTTATTTTATTGTTAAATTAATTTGAAAATAAGTTAGTACTGAATTGAAGTTTGTTAAACATATAGTTAAAATGGTATTCATTAGGATGTTGTGTAGAGTAAATGCACAATCGGATAACACAGTTGGGAGGTCAAAAGATGAATTATTTTATCTACGTTATGTTTTTTTGTTGAAAGTAGCATGCTCATTTTTAAATTGGTGTCGATGGCCAGAACTTGATGTTATTATATGTAATCCACTTGTTATTAGCGTTAGAGTTGCGAATAAACTGTGAGGTTTCGCATGTGAAAATTATTTTTTTCCTAAGACTTAAGAGTGTAAAATTGCTTATCTGACAAGAAATGAGAATTAGGTCTCATTGACTGCTTGTATACGCAGCTTTATTCTCATTTCTTTGCCATAAAAAGTCATGTTTTGATATTGGATACTGTGTCGTACATATATACTCTTTGTCTAAGTGTTTTCTACTAGCCACTGCATGATAACCACGTAGTTACTCTGCTTCATGCTCATTATTGTGACTGAGAACTAGTTTCAATATAGGTGATTCTTTTGTATGTTATTGTATAGTGTGCATCATTGCGACTGTGGAACATCAATCCTATGCTATACCCTCTGACATGCAAACTTTTTTATTGCAGGGAAGAGTAAGTGTCTCAGATATGATAGGTTCAGAATTGATGCCATCAAAAGCCTATGGTAAGTTCAAACTAGCATCATAGCAGTTTATCTAATTCTTCAGCATCGTGGAGCCTAATACTTGTGAGAAATAATGGTATAGTATATGTGTGTGTGTGCTTGACGTCGCCAATTTAGTTAAAAACTTAGGACTGGAACTTATTTTTCTGCAGGATCTTCCAAGTCATGTGACAGCTCGTTTGATCCTGTAAACTTCCTTAAACAAGAGATCGGAGATACACAACTAAATTTTAGAGGCAAAAGAGTGCTTGAGTATTCTCCTTTTACAAATCAAACAATTTTTGTATCCCGTGTAGACATGTAGTTATTTTAAGGGTCTTTTAGACCCTTTAATGCTGGTAAGTGTTCAATATTTGGTAGCCAACTTATAGTACAGTGAGCATTAACTTAATGATGAATTTTTATAACGTCTACTTTCTGGAATCTGTAATTGTAGCAGAGTTGCAATTGCTGAGTTGCAGGATCTACAAATTAAGGTTAAAGTTATCGAAAAGCTGTGATCGAGCGTTCTTGCAGCTTCAACGGGGAAGAGTCTCTCCCAGGTCTTACAAAAGGACCAGGGATGGATATTTGTTCAATAAACGGTACCTTAAACATCGGTTCAGAAAGATTTATGCCTAGCGCTAGATTTGAAGCTAACCTAACATTACGTATCTGCAAGTTCAACTCCAAAATCAGTCCATTTTAGTCCCTGCTTCAGCCCCGAAACACATCCATTTCAGTCCCGTTTTTTCACCCTAATCCACCTATTTTAGCCCGCATACACTGTCACACCCCGCCAAGGCGGAAACGCGAGCGTGTAACATCATAGATATCATCACAACACCTGGTGTCAAAATAGAGAAATACTACATGCACGTAAATAGAGCAAAGTACAAACACAAAGTGTTGTAACAATACCCCAAAATAAAACAACCAAAACAAACCTTCAAAGGTATCTTCAACAAAATCAAACATATTCATAATCCAAACATATAGATAACTCATGAAAATAATCTCCTCGTAACTTACTCACGCTCAAAAACTTGAACGAAGTCTCGTTACGCAAAACCGCAAAAACATCAAAACTACACAATTCATTTCCACACCACAAAGGTGTTAAAAATGAATTTACCAAACTCACACTACTCAAATCACTTCAATAACCTCACACACAAAGGGATTTAGTACCATATTCCTACCAATCATAACTATATCATACATATCTCACACATATATCATATGAAACACTTAATTCACACCAACCAAAGTTAAACGACTAGAGCATATTAGTCAAACTAATCTGCTAAAATCACGGTTGTCACATCATCCCCCACTTAGGGAAATCGCGTCCCGAGATTTAACAACTCGTCTCATCAATAACATCAAGAAAATCTATGAATATTTTAAGCGGCATAAAACCACACCATAAAACCATAAATCGATAACCATTCTTATAACGATGTGGGATTCTACCATGACATAAAAATCACAGAGAAAGAACCACCAAATACGAACCAACTAGATACCCGAATTCACACGATCGAAAACATCCTGATACTCCAACGACACACGAAAGTAAATACACTACTCCGATCAATAACACCAATGATCCAAACGACTTCTCACAGGTAAATACGATATCCCCGCATCTAACTTCCACGATCTAAATCCAGCTACAAACGATCTACTCACCAACCACATCAGTAAACAAATTCGGATGCTTAAATCTCATCTGATTCTCACGTTCCCAAGTAAACTCAGGACCACGCTTCAAATCCCACCGTACTTTCACCGATACTAACTTACCACGCTTCCATTCTTAACATCTCAATCCATAATCTCAACAAGTTCCACATCAAACTGAAAGGTTTTGTCAACCTTAACCTCATCTAATGGCACATACAAACTAGCATCCGCCAAACACTTCTTCAGATTAGATACGTGAAATGTATCATACATTCCACTTAACTCCTCCGATAATTTCAACCGATATGCCACAAGTCCACTCCTTTCTGTAATCACGAACGGTCCTACATATCTTGGTGCTAACTTGCCTTTCTTGCCAAAACGCACAACACCTTTCCAAAGAGACACTTTCAACATCACAAACCATCAACATTAATCTCCAAAGGCTTAAGGCGACTATCCGCATAACTCTTTTGATCATCTCCCGCTGCCTTAAGTCCTTCCTTAATCTGCAAACCATACCCGTAGTCTCTCGTTCCAGTTCAGGATCAATTAGTTGGCTTGCTCCAACCTATGCCCATAAAACAGGTGATCTACATTTCCTTCCATACAACATTCCAAACGACGCATACTAAATAATTGAATCATAACTGTTGTTATAAGAGATCTTAGCTAAGGGTAAATGCATACCCCGGCTTCCTCCAAACTCAAACACACCCATGCTTTCAGCATATCATCCGACGCCTGGTTGTACGCTCACTTAGTCCATTCATTTAAGAATGATAAGTCGTACTCATCTACATACACATTCACAAAGCTCTATAAAACATTTACCACAACCGTGAAGTAAGTATTTCATCACATTCCTTGATGATCAACGCGACACTCCACGTCTCTCTACTAACCCATCAAATGTAACGTCTTATTAACTTTTCTGCATCAAAATCTCCAGATATTTCCGGCTATTGCATCATTCTAACAGTTGTTGATATCAACCTTCACCTTCAAGCTTATCAAATACTTGTTAAGGCACTTGTATTCCTCTTCATACTTGCTCCTCAACACATTTCTTGCTAAGGTAATAATATGTCTTATCCACTCTAGGATGTATCAAATACCTTGCATGTTTGATGTCCTTATGCCTCCTTCCAGTGGAACCAATAACTGGTCCGCAAAGTACCATCCTCCATATTCATTCCTTTCCATTAGCTGGTTTAAACCACGTAATCATTCTTCTTACATGTTTTAGTAGTGGAACTTATATTAGATCTAGATAATATAGTCCACCATCCTCCTTTCTCCCCATTTCTTGATTTAATCCCACGCAGCATCCCAGCCATAGCGCTCTCATCCTTCAGAGCTTCCTCTTGCTCTGCCAATATCTTACTCTTAATTCCTGACTGCATCGTCATGCTCATAGCTCGCACACGTTTAAGCTTAACCCTCTCCTTCCTACTCAACGCATCAGCCACCACATTCGCTTTTCCAAGATGATAGCGAATTTCGCAATCATAATCACTAAAAAATTCAATCCATCTTCTTTGGCGCATATTCAGCTCCTTCTGAGTGAAAATATGCTGAAGACTCTTATGATCAGCGTAACCCATATTCTTCGTGCCATACAAATAATGTCTCCAATTCTTGAAAGCGAATAAAACCACACCAAGCTCTAGATCATGAGTGGTATAATTCTCCTCATGGATCTTGAGTTGTCGGAAAGCATAAGCTATCACTTTCCCTCTCTGCATTAGTACACACCCAAAACCTTGATTCGACGCATCACAATACACATAAAATCATCTGGCCCATCCGGTAACGTCAGAATAGGTGTATTACACAAACTATCCTTTAGCGACTGAAAAGCCATCTCCCGTTCTTCTCCCCAAACATACTTCTTGTTCTTCTAAGTCAACAAAGTGAGGGGTTTAGCATTCTTCGAAAAGTTCGCTATAAATCTTCTGCAGCACCCAGCCAATCCTAAGAAAGAGCGTATCTCAGACGGCGTCGTAGGAGCCTTCCAATTCTTGACCGCTTCAATCTTACTAGGATCCACATGTACACCTTCACTATTCACCACACGTCCAAGAAAATGCACCTCTTGTAACCAAAACTCACATTTCGATAACTTGACATACAACTTCTCATTCTCTAGCAACCAAGTATCAACTTCAGATGTTTCTCCATGCTCCTCCTTCGTCTTAGTATAGATCAAGATATCGTCGATGAACACAACCACACACTTATCCACATAGGGCTTACACACGCGATTCATCAAATCCATGAATACCGATTCTTAATCGTTAACTCGTTCAACTCCCGTTAGTCAATACACATCCTGAACGAACCATCCTTCTTCTTAACAAACAACACAGGTGCTCCCCATGGGGAATGACTAGGTAGAATAAACCCCTTGTACTCGTAGTACATCGCCATTCTCAAAAAGGATACGAACCACCTTTTCATGGCATATTACTTCAGCCTTATGTCTAGCCAACCAATTCATCCCTAACACCACATCAAAACTTCCATGTCCAAAAAGGTATCAAATCAACCATAAAAAAAATATACCCTCTATCACTGTAGTACACCCACGAACGACTTTATCAGCTTCTACCTCTCTACCACAAACCACTCCACTCACAATAATCATCAAGCTAACTCATACCAGTGAACACCCACGCCAATACATCGCAGACCAATCGAAGAACATAAAGACTCATTCGTACAACGGTCGAATTAAGATCATAGAACACCTCGTTACTATCAGATCGCAAAACATGTTGCAAAATCCAAATTGATGTGTAAATGAGGGATTAAAATCCGTACCAACTTATCATGAACTAATATGACTCAACGAATAGTATAACAATCATTTAAGGAATGAATGCATGGAATAACCAAAGAAACGTACCAATTCCCAATGAAAACAAATCTGAATAACTAATATCAATCTCGACACCGAATAGAAAGAATATGGCACCTGTACCATCATGGTACGAATAGGGATGCCATCCAGAGAATTAGGTATGCAAACGGAGAATCTAGCAAACGAATCAACTTAAATATCACCACATTAGTACCAACCGATAATTGAGATATCAGCATATGATAGGTAGGATGGAATCTTACCACCTACACCTCAACATATAACTACTGCCCAAACGGTTAAGAGAACACTTCTCTAACCATGCAGCCATCATCAACATCATATCGCATAACATCTACCACAACATATAACAACAAACATCAATCAATGTAACCATGGTCACAAGTACATGGGTGTGATACCCTTATAGTTATGTTCGCGACCACAACTATAATGCTTATTCCACACGCATACTTACTTCCAAAACCACACATCTTAATGATAACGCACATATATCACATAGAATCTCATAAACATCACAATCCATGCTATCATACTTGCAAGTCCACTTGTGTTGTGACGCATGTATAATTATGTTGGCCACCATAATTATCTATGCCCCCTTTCACAAGCGTACTCCCTCCTATGATCGCACTTCATGCAAACAATCATCTCATATGGAACAATTCCAAGAATCACATAAACCCTATCATAAAAATAACGCAGATAAGATCGATACAATACTCAAGAGTAAAAATTGTGCTCCAACATGGCTCCAGACGGCAAAAGACAATATAAACATTCTGAAACGTGACACAAAACAAAAGACGTCGCTCAACGGCTCAAACTCCATTCTCGCACTTGCCTCCCCACTCAGATCGGTTAAACTTACTACTCGCTGCGGAATCTAGATTCGAATCCACACCATTCCATCTTAACTCCCCTTNTTAGGACTGGAACTTATTTTTCTGCAGGATCTTCCAAGTCATGTGACAGCTCGTTTGATCCTGTAAACTTCCTTAAACAGGAGATCGGAGATACACAACTAAATTTTAGAGGCAAAAGAGTGCTTGAGTATTCTCCTTTTACAAATCAAACAATTTTTGTATCCCGTGTAGACATGTAGTTATTTTAAGGGTCTTTTAGACCCTTTAATGCTGGTAAGTGTTCAATATTTGGTAGCCAACTTATAGTACAGTGAGCACTAACTTAATGATGAATTTTTATAACGTCTACTTTCTGGAATCTGTAATTGTAGCAGAGTTGCAATTGCTGAGTTGCAGGATCTACAAAGTAAGGTTAAAGTTATCGAAAAGCTGTGATCGAGCGTTCTTGCAGCTTCAACGGGGAAGAGTCTCTCCCAGGTTTTACAAAAGGACCAGGGATGGATATTTGTTCAACAAACGGTACCTTAAACATCGGTTCAGAAAGATTTATGCCTAGCGCCAGATTTGAAGCTAACCTAACATTACGTATCTGCAAGTTCAACTCCAAAATCAGTCCATTTTAGTCCCTTCTTCAGCCCCGAAACACATCCATTTCAGTCCCGTTTTTTCACCCTAATCCACCTATTTTAGCCCGCATACACTGTCACACCCCGCCAAGGCGGAAACGCGAGCGTGTAACATCATAGATATCATCACAACACCTGGTGTCAAAATAGAGAAATACTACATGCACGTAAATAGAGCAAAGTACAAACACAAAGTGTTGTAACAATACCCCAAAATAAAACAACCAAAACAAACCTTCAAAGGTATCTTCAACAAAATCAAACATATTCATAATCCAAACATATAGATAACTCATAAAAATAATCTCCTCGTAACTTACTCACGCTCAAAAACTTGAACGAAGTCTCGTTACGCAAAACCGCAAAAACATCAAAACTACACAATTCATTTCCACACCACAAAGGTGTTAAAAATGAATTTACCAAACTCACACTACTCAAATCACTTCAATAACCTCACACGCAAAGGGATTTAGTACCATATTCCTACCAATCATAACTATATCATACATATCTTACACATATATCATATGAAACACTTAATTCACACCAACCAAAGTTAAACGACTAGAGACTATTAGTCAAACTAATCTGCTAAAATCACGGTTGTCACATACACACCCATGGCAGCCCTTATTTCAGCCCCCAATTCAACACCCATTTCAGTAAAGGTAAATGTATTTCTGTTGTAGATCAAAACTTCAAGGTAAACTTATGGGTCTTTAAAAAATTGGTTATCTACATTTTTTTGGGTAAAGAATGCACCTTTTAAAGGCGTACAATTGTTTGACAGGTTTGTATGATTTATGTATTTATTTTGAGTTGGTACAAGTTGCATTATTCATGAAAATTATCCCTCATTTACACAAATGTATAAATCATAATGATCCCTTGATGTTATAGTTTGCAGAATGAAATCATCCAGGTGTTTAGGATTCAATGAGGACAGCTTAAGGTGAACTTCCAAGGAGGGTGTTTGAGCGCCACAGTGGAACCGGCCACGGGTTAGTAATCCTGTATTTCATTAAGTTAACTAAACAACAATTGTTGTATTCATGTTGCTGCCGCCTGTGACAGCTATGTGCGTGCAAGGCCAAATTTAGGTGAAATATTAGTCACAAATGACGTTGGAATTATTAAGCTAATGGGTGCAAATTTGTTGAGGTTTTATGGGTCAAAACGGGTCAAATGGGTAACTGTTAAGTGCATGAAAATGCAGTTTTTCAGTAGGTATCAAAACGGGTCAAATGGGTGACTGTTATGGGCTATATATTTGTTTGAGTTAAAGAAAAGCTTCAAGACACCCTTTATATGAACTTGCAGAACACATTACTATTGTATAAACACATTTAGGCCACAATGGTTGCATGAAAGTGATTATTACACATTTCGTGATTCACCTGAATCAATTCAAGTGATTGATAAGCCTCACATCATGTAAGTTATAAAGTTTTATGTATGCCCACTGTTTGGTGACATGCCTAAATATTCTCTAATGTTTCATCTCAGAATAAGAATAAACAGATTTTTTTTTTGTTTCTTTTACTTACGGGCCACCTACATTGTCCCATATATTCTCACTCATGTTTCATGTGTATCTGTTAGCGCTTGGTGCTGTAAGACGTCAAAGAAGTTCAGGTGGCCATTCATTGTTGGACAGAAGTGTTACGGGTTCAGACCCTATGTGTACTGGCACTGCCCATTCAGATGGACTACCCTACCAGGATCACGTTTCCGATACTCATTCTGTTCTTCAAGTTTTAGGTATAACAGACGCAACAAGTGCTTTTTTTTTTGTTTTTTATTTTTATTTTTATTTTTATTTTTATTTTTTATTAATCTATATATCCGTTTTATTGTTACTGTATATTCTGACAACCATTCCTATCTTCATGTTTATGTGTTGATGCTTGGTGCAGTTGCGCAGTCTACAGGCTCACTAGAATGTCGTACTCTTATGCGGCCCCATCACAGTAGGTCACAAACGGCTTCAAATAATGCTGCTGGCCGTGCGACACAACGCGCCTCCATTCATACAGGTACTATCATAATTATATGGTCGTAAACCTAAAAGAATGTTTCGCCACTATATTGGTAACTTGCTATAAGTACATCCATATAAATTAAGATCAGCATTCGATCGAATAAATATTTGTCTCAAGTTCACAACAACTTATAAACCCACGAAAATATTACGCAAATGATTTGTCCCATAAAAATCAAAAAAATACCCGCTGCAACGCAGCGGGCGCCCCCTACTTGTTTACATTATAGTTCTACATTTATGATATGCTATTTAACAAAAAATGGACCATAAAATGTAAGACATGTTGGCCTGACCGTCACGTCTGACTGAAGCCCATGTTGACCCTTTACGGAAACTGTCCGAATTTCTTTTTTAATTCTATTAGTACTAACAAAAATAAAACTTTTGAGTTAGACTCAGGTGAGGAAGACTTGACAATCGATTATTTGGTCAAAATTGTGACCGAAAAAGAGGAACTTCTTAAGGCAAAGCAAGATGAGATCGCCGACATGAAAGATAAAGTACTTAGAACCTATGCAGAAACGGAAAACATTATGACTAGCACAAAAAGAGAGCGGAGAACTCAAAGACAATTGCGATAAGTATTTACTACTGCCAGTGTATTAGTTACAACTGTTAGTTATAAGTTAGTACTGTTGGTTCATATAATTAGTACTGGTTATATGATATGTATTAGTTGTTTATGGAAAAGATTATAGATACTTAGGAAAGTCTAGTAAGCCGACTAGGACTCCTTAGTGTATAAAAGGAGGTCCAATTTTATATTTGGTTCAGTTATATACATTTCAATTTTATTGTATTTGAATTTGTTTTGATATATATTTGAATTTGCTTTGATATATATTGATTATTTAAACGTGACTAAAAGATGCATATAGTCACACTTATCAACACTTTTGTTCACTGTTTGCTTAATTCGTTGTGTGACTAAATATTACAAAAGGCCACAAAAAAAATCATGTGGCAATTGGATTGTCAATTGTCACACAAAATATACATTTTTTCACTTTAAACAACATATGGTCACACTTATTAACACTTTTAGCCACTTTATGCTTAATTGTATATGACTAAATACCCATAACAAACATGCTTTCTGTGACTAAATGTTACAAAAGCCACACAAAAACAAAATTCATGTGGCAATTGGATGATCAATAGTCACACAAAATAAACATTTCTTCACTTTAAACACCATATGGTCACACTTATTAACACTTTTGGCCACTTTATGCTTAATTGTATGTGACTAAATACCCAAAACAAACATGCTTTGTGTGACTAACTATTAGAAAAGGTCACACAAACATAAAATTCATGTGGCCATTCGATGATCAATAGCCACACAAAATACACATTTCTTCTCTTTAAACGACATATGGTCACACTTATTTACACTTTTGGCCACTTTATGCTTATTTGTGTGTGACTAAATGCCCAAAACAAACATGCTTTGTGTGACTAAATGTTGCAAAAGGCCACACAAACATACAATTCATGTGGCCATTGGATGATCAATAGTCACACAAAACACACATTTCTTTACTTTAAACACCATATGGTCACACTTATTCACACTTTTGGCCACTTTATGCTTAATTGTATGTGACTAAATACCCAAAAGAAACATGCTTTTTGTGACTAAATGTTACAAAATGCCACACAAACATACAATTCATGTGGCCATTGGATGACCAATAGTCACACAAAACACACATTTCTT
>LBNU01016170.1:13279-29586 GCA_014162995.1 Artemisia annua
CAGTCACCATCCATCCGATCGGTTTGAGCTCCATCCGATCGGATGGTGGTGTTTTGGTCAGATCCAACCGATTCGGATGCGGGTTGCATCCGATCGGTTGGATGCCATCTGTAATTGGTTTCTTTGTCTTTTCTTTGTCGATTCACGTCGCATGTGTTGTCTTTCTTTGTGGCATGACTTTATTCATTAGAACTTGATATTTCTTGATAAATATGTGTAAAAAGCTCGTCTTTATCAAATCCTTTTGTCCATGCGTCGTTTTCTTCCTTCTCTTTTCTCTTGAAACTCTCCAAATGTGCATGATCACTTCATTTCTTCATTTTTAATCATTTTTTCCTACTTATGGCTATATTTGCATGTATAAACACTTTTCCATGATTAAGTAACAAATATATACAAATATGACCAATTTCCATGCATAAAACCAACAATAACGCTTCTAAAAACATGTTAATTTTGAGCGTTATCAAATACCCCTTTATGTAGTCAAAGCAATCACTACCTATAGACAGTCATTCCATTGTGTTGGTAAACGTTATTAGCTAGACACTTGTGACTTTACATTGTAACTTCATTAATCTAAAGCTTCATATATGCTTATATTGGTTTAACTTGTAACTTGTAGGATATATACGTTATCATTTGACCTCAACAATAGCATGGACAAGTCTTGGATGAGAAGTAGTAGGACCAAGAAACAATATATTGATGGAGTAGCAGCGTTTATTAAGTATGCAGTACACAACTTGCAGAAGATGAAGAACATCGACCCACAAGTTAATATACGACAGCTTAAGATGCCATGTCTGTGTACCACATGTTTAACCAAAATAGAGCAAACAGTGGATGACGTGGAGTCATTTATTCTACTACGGGATTAATCTTAGATACACAAAATGGGATAAACATGGAGAAAAGGATGAGCAAGTAACAACAGCCTAAATACCTGATAATGCAGAAATAGAGTTTGTTGACGACACAGATTTCGACATGGAGTCACATTCAGAAATTCCAACAGATGGCCCAGCAACAGTAGAAATGGTTAATGCTACGAAAGAAAATTTTGATGAGGATGACCTTGCCAAGTTTCAAGAACTATTATTAGACGCGGAGAAGCCACTTTATAAAGGATTTCCTGACTTCACAAAGTTGTCTGCAATAGTTCAACTACTCAACTTGAAGGGTAAGTATGGAGCTTCTGATAAGTTCTTTACTGAATTACTAGGATTGATAAAACAATGCTACCTGCTGGTAACGAAATGGTTGAAAAAACTTATCAGACCAAAAAACTAATGAGAATGATGGGATCAGGATACGAAAAGATACATGTATGTAGCAACAACTGCATTCTTTACTGGAAGACTAACAAGGAGTTGACTGTTTGTCAAACTTGTGGGATATCAAGATGGAAGGTGGATAATAAGACACGTAAAGCGTATGAAAACATTCCGACAAAGGTAATGTGGTACTTTCCAATTATACCAAGACTGCAACGACTCTTTAAGTTACAGAGTATTTCAGAAGATCTAAGATGGCACACAACAAGGAGGGTAACAGATGGTGTTTTACGTCACCCTGCAGATTCACAGGCATGGCGTACCATAGATGAAAAATTCCCCCACTTTGTTGAAGATCCGAGAAATCTACGGCTAGGAATATCGGCTGATGGGGTTGACGTCAACTCAGGAACTAGGCATCACAGTGTATGGCCAGTTTTATCTGTCATATACAACCTTCCTCCATGGTTGTGTATGAAAAGAAAGTTTATCATGCTTTCGGTATTGATATCGGGATACCCGGGAAATGATATCGATGTATTTTTAGAACCGTTGGTTAATGATCTGCATACCTTATTTTAGGTCGGGGTTGATACATATGATGCTTTTACAAAAGAAAAGTTTAAACTGCGTGCCGCTGTGGTTGTTATGACGATAAATGATACCCCTTCTGCCTTGGCACATTATGTGGCCTGCCCCCCATACAGTGGATTCAAAGGTTTGTGTAGTAATATTGGGAAAAGGAATACACTGTGTTTAGAAAATTTCCGCCTCATCCAAAGAAAAGTTTATGCTGGACACAGACGATATCTACCATACAACCATGCATTCAGAAGGCAAACACGGCGTTTTAATGGACAAGAAGAATTTCAAGCATGCCTCCAACTCATTGACTTTGGGGAAACAAATATACAACGAGGTACAACATATTGAAAATAATTGGGGAAAAGGAAAACGAACAAACAATAACACCTCGAATAACCAAGAAGATACGAGAGGCAGAGGTGGGAAGATTACAAAGCAGAAAAGGAAAACAACAGAAGCAGAGGGTAGTGCAAGCCAACTAAATGAACCATATTGGAAGAAATTCAACATTTGGTATCGAAAGCTAAAGTATTGGAGGCATAATGCTGTTCCACATTGTATTGACTTCATGCATGTAGAAAAGAATGTTGCTGAGAGTCTAGTCGGAACTTTGCTGAATGTTGCTGGAAAGACAAAAGATGGAATGAATGCTCGATTGGATCTTGAAGAGTTGGGGATAAAAAAAGAGTTGTTTGCTAAGAATGAAGCAGACAAAACAACACTACCTCCAGCAGGTTACACATTAACCAATGCTGAAAAAGACATCTTTTGTGAAACGTTAAGAAACATCAGGGTACCACAAGGCTATTGTTCAAATTTCTCTAGTTTGGTCAGCCAAAATGATAAGAAGCTCATTGGCTTTAAATCGCATGACTATCACATGCTAATGCAAGAGTTTTTGCCCGTTGCTATACGTACAATCATGCACCCACCCACACGATTTGCTATTATCAGGTTTTGCTTTTTCTTTAAAGCTATATGTAGGAAAGAAATCATCTTGAGCGAACTAGATAAGATTCAACACGAACTTGTTGTGACACTGTGCCTTCTCGAGAAGTACTTTCCTCCGTCATTTTTTGATATTATGATACACTTGACAGTGCACCTAACTAGGGAGGTAAAAATATGTGGTCCCGTATGCTTTCGGTGGATGTATCCCTTCGAAAGATGTATGAAGGTTATTAAAGGACATGTGCGAAACAGAAATAGACCAGAGGGATGCATTGCTGAGGAGACTATCGCGGAAGAAACAATAGAGTTTTTTAGCGAGTATCATAAAACCATGAAAACTATCGGTATCCCACCTGATAAACATGTAACCAATGAAAATGAGGATGGAAAGCCATTGTTGGCCGGCAAATCAAATGTACTTTCCGGAGACGTCTTTCAGAAAGTACATTTGTATGTAATACAGAATACAGATGAAATTGTGCCATATATCGAGTAAGTATTACTAACACATGTCTATTTCGTTGCTTAAAATGTTGTATCAAATATAATAATCAAATACATTGTTTTGTTTCAGGCGACACAAGCAATTTTTGAAAACAAAATACCCGGGTAAAAAAAGGGCATTGCTGGAGAATGAGCACACTAAATCTTTTGCTAAACGGTTACACGAAGAGGTAATTACTCGTATGTTGTTTATACTAATTGTTTATTTGTTGATAAATATAAGTGAGTTGTTCCTGCAATTTAAAGGTAATAGATACTTGTAATGAAATTCAGGTTGAGAGAGAGTTAGCGATATCCAAAGATAGTGTATCAGAAACTGTGAGGTGGATATCATTTGGACCACACGCCGACATAGTGAAATACGAGGCATATAACATAAATGGGTATACATTTCATACGAAAGTAATGATGGAATAGTTTACCAGAACAGTGGGGTTAGTGTTGAGGCAGCAGATCTTCACATATCCAAAAAAAAGTTGCAACCACAAGAAAAGCATTTTATTATGGGATTTTACAAGAGATATGGGTACTAGATTACCGTTTCAGGCAAATTCCTCTTTTCAAATGTGATTGGGTTAATTCAAAAAATGGTGGGGTCAAACGCGATAAATTTGGTTACACATTGGTAGACCTGAATAGTTTAGGTCACAAGGATGATCTGTTCATATTAGCCTCACAAGCACGACAAGTATTTTATGTGAAAATCTGCTATGTGAAAGTCCAGGCAGATAAAAAATTGTCTATTGTCTTTAAAACACCTACCAAGAATTACAAAGATACGTATGACAATGTCGATGAGGAATTTAGTACAGTCATTCACGAGCAAAATGATAACATATTGCCGCGAGTAATTCCACAAGCAAAGAACGCCTACTATTGAACCGACTGTGAAGGTATTGTTATATGAAAATCAAAGTGAAGCACATGTCTTTCTCAAGCTGTAAACTTTGTTTAGGGATTTATTTTTGTCTGCAGAACCTATTTAAGATTTTGTTATGCTGCAAATACTCTTTTAAAGGATTTATGTTGTTGTTGTTGTATTAATTGTTAAGTTCGTACTTGCGAATACTCTATTATTAAAGGATTCCAGATTATACAAAACTATAACTTCTAGCAGCATAAACTGTGTACTAGCCGTATTAACTATGTACTAGCAGTAGTAAACACCCTGCATATTTTGAACCTTTGGAAAATAGTCTGACCATGTCATTTGGTATGATCTAGCATAAATGACTTGAAAAAAATAATGTTGAATACCTGGTTTGTTGTTGGCCCTCATTGTTTCAAATGTTGTTTTTTGTTACATTTTTCTCAATTGCAGGCACTTTGTTGAAAAAAACAGTGGTTGAAAAAGTAGTCAATGTGCAGGATCATGACCAATAGACTGAACTCAATTAAGTGAATATCACATTACATAAGTTATCAGAAATGTGTTACCATATGTATCGAATTGTGACTACGCTTAACTATTGTGTGACAAAATATGACTCTATGATTTAGTCACACAAAAACTCAATGTGACTAATATCAAGGTTAATGATAACTGACTTCCCATTTTGCTATAAATAATAGTCACATGAATACTTCACAATGTGACTATTTTGAATGTATTGGTCACATATAATACCCTTATAATGTGGCCATGAACATCATTTTGATACTCATTTGTGATATGGTGTGACTATTGTAAAGCCTATAGTCACATGTTCATGCTTCAATTAAATGTGACTATACACATTAGGATTTGGCAAGCAAACACACACTAAATTTTAGACACACATATTAACTTACGTGACCATATGTATCAAATTTTCGTTACACTTAATCATGTTTCTATGGTTTCGTGTGACCATATATGACATTCGGTCACACTTTTCAAGTGTGTGACATATGTTTGTCACTTTAAATGCATATCGTGACTAACGCTTCAAACTTACTTTTCAGTTGTCACACATTTCAAATTCATATGTGGCTAAGTATTTAGTAAAGAATAGCAGTCACGTTTAAATAATGTGTGACAAACTTGAATATATAATTTAGCCACATACACAATTACTTCATGTGACCATATATCTATTTTGGTCACACTCTTCAATTGTGTGACATATATCGGTCACACGTCCCAAATTAAAAGTGACTAAATGATCGAAAAATATTTACCAGTTACCCTATAGTCACATAAATACACAAACGTGTGACATATATCTTCCGAAATGGTCAGACAAGTTGGATCAAGTGTGGCTGTTTATTTAAGGCTGGTACATTTAGTCACGTAAATATATTGTTGTGTGGCCATTCGAAATACGCTATGTGTGACGAAAGGCCATATTTGTACTAGTGCAAGGTATACTTTTGCGCCTTGTGGACATCCTCACCATGTGCATATAAATGCAATTGATGTCTTTAACTAACCATATCGGACCCATGAGAAACTGGGGACCAAGTTTTCCTGCAAGATTATGTCTTTAGATGCACAATGGAAACAACTCGAAGATATGGACACATATTTATCACTAAGCGTCTTCGAAATAGTGGTCATAACTAGTGAAGGTCTAGAAAATCATCACTAGTTAAAATTGCCTAGAAATTGAAATTATATATCAAGGTATACTTTTGCGCCTTGTGGACATCCTCACCATGTGCATATAAATGCAATTGATGTCTTTAACTAACCATATCGGACCCATGAGAAACTGGGGACCAAGTTTTCTTGCAAGATTATGTCTTTAGATGCACAATGGAAACAACTCGAAGGTATGGACACATATTCACTTCCAAGGCATACGTGTGAGTGTGTGAACATCCGGTAATTTTCTTAACTTATTTTACGAGCCAAAACCATTACTTTTGATTTCTTTAGCTTTTGAGCTTATTTGAACTTGTTTGGGTTGAAAAACCGTGAATATTCATATTTGATGTGAGCATTATTCATTTATCGAGCCGGCACAACCTAGAAAACTTGAATCGCATCGCAATTGCTAAATTTATTAAATTATATTGAGTTTGAGAAAAATATTGAAGTTTATACTTGATTTGATTAGAAAAATGATTTCGTGAACAATGGCGCAAGTTTCGTAATTTTTCGAGTCCGTTTGCTATGTCGAAATGAGCCCCNTGGCAAACTTCTTAGGAACTTCAAGTTTGCATCTTCAGTAGAGACTTCTACACCATGTATCTCTAGCATACTGAGAAGATTTTGAAATCTCTCATAGGCAGCATCAAGTCCTTCTCTTTCTCCAAAAGCAAAGGTTTCAAATTGCTGCTTCAACAAACTTCTGTGCATCTTCTTGGAAGCATCATTACCTCCAAATCTTGTTTTGATAGCAGCCCACAGTTGTTTAGCATCCTTAGCATTATGAAACTTCAACAGGTGGCCATCAGGGATAGCAGACAGCAGTATGTTGAGAGCTTTGTCTTGATTTCTCTTTACAGTTGCAGAGAGTTGTTGCTGAGGTGGTTTAGGCTGTCCAGGAACGACTACAGGTTCTTCTATAACTTGATTGCCATTGACAATGATATCCCAAAGTGCAGAGTCAGTAATAGCAATGTACTGCCTCATCTTCATGCTCCAGAGATCATACTCTCCCTTCTTGACTATGGGAATTCTAACAGTGGTGATGGATGGCATAGGTGTAGGTTCAGGTTGAGACATCTTGTAGGGTTTGTTTAGAAAATCGACTTGGTTTAGGGTTTAGGGTTTCTTCTTAATCAGAGTTTCCACACAAGCTCTGATACCACTTGTTGGATCGTTATACTCTGACCAAACTACTTTATTATAGCTTGTCTAAGGTTTAGCAGTCTTGGATAAATCCTAAACTACTAATGATGAAACACTGAATTACTCTATTAAGTATGCGGAATTACTTAACAAAGCTAAGAAGAATTATAACAACTTCAACACTTTATATTAACCAAACTTTGAACCTGCTACTTGTACAGATTCACAAACAACCCTAAATATCTCTAATATCGTATTCTTATATTCGTATCTCTAATAATGACTTAGGGATCCTTTTATAGGCACAAGGAATACCCTAGTCGGTTTACAATACTTGAACGACAAGTATACAAATTCCTAATATAGCTAATCTTCTAGAATCTTCTAATAATTCTTGTAACCGAACTTCAACAGCAGTCCTTTGATCTTTGACATTTGTCTTTGCAGTACTTTGACTTTATTACTTTGCAGTACTTTGACTTTGAACACAGCAGTATTTTGACATCATCAGTACTTTGACCCAACAAAGTGAAATAAGAGAGTAAACACAACGCTCACCATAAGAAGATTGGCAGTGTTCTCCACATAATCTTTTCAAAATCACAACTACACCTGGCTAATTACCTATCTGCTTTATCTCACTGATCGAGTGCCTTATTGTGTTTCTTTTATAACATGAAATAGAATGGTGGAACTGACAAGTACGTCATGCTTTCAAGCATTTGAAATTCAGCAGGGATAGTACCCTTTAATTTATTCCCATGCACATTTCTACCATGACAAAAACTTTAGTGGATTGCACAAAACTAACTGGAAAAATATTTAGTTTTATCAAAACTTACAGGCTGTTGAGATTAGTGCAAGAGCTTAGATCATCAGGTATCCGTCCCTCAAGTTTATTTCCCGCAACTTACTACAATCAGAATGCATAAGTAGTTTAACAAAGAAAATACGAAACAAACCAGGTTAAAGTAGTATGTTGATTTGCAAAGTTTACAGATCAAATAAGTCCGTGAGCTTTCTAATTTCCAGTGGAATATGACCAGTAAGTTGATTATTGTTCAGTTCCATGTTAAAGATTCGTCAACTAATTGGAGAATAAGAATTATTCAAGATATGTGATCTGAGGTTGCTTAGGGTTTTCTGATATGATTTTGGAATGGAAGATATTGGATCCGTGATTTAGGAGAATGATTATCTTCTACATAATCTATTCCTTAAATATAGCTATCTATTCCTTAAATATAGCTTTTACAAACAATTGTATTTAGATTAGGAATCAACATTAATTGCAGGCGTTTATGTATTACGACTTGCAACATTAATTCCAAAAAACCATGTTACCTCAGTGGTTAACATACATGCTATTTAATAAAACAACCATGGTTCGAATCATGCAATTGTCATTTTTTAAAATTTTACTTCGAAAATAATAAACAGAATCATTTACGAACTAAAATAAAAATAAAAATGGTGACATGTAAATCTGAAAAATATAAACTGATGACATGGCAGGCAAAACTGATGACATGGACTTTATGCATGATTATGTGGCAGTCAATTGTCAAACGCCTCCTGTTATATATAATATAAAGATATATATATATATATATATATATATATATATATATATATATATATATATATATATATATATATATATATATATATATATATATATATATATATATATACACACACACACACACACACACACATATATATATATATATACACGTATGTATATATACACGTATATACGTATATATATATCTTAGCTACACCGAGGGTGTAGCCAACTTAGCTACACTAAAAGGCTAATTCCATGCATAAAACCCCTATTATGATGTCAACTTAACATCTTAATCTTGTTAACCTTCTTAATTAATCATAAAAAAATTTGTATGTATGTATGTATGTATGTATGTTATAATAATTTTTATGCTTTTTTATAGGACTGTAAGTAGATATATGGTCGCAAATGACAACACGATATTTCTCTTCAAGACTCTCGCTACCGATAACAGAGCAATTCCTAGATCATGCATATGCTTCTACTTACCACATGATGAAGCTCTACCTATCTACAATGCTAAAAATATTGTACAATGTGGTGATTATATGGCATTTGCATCAGATAATACATCGTCCATGGTTCCGGCCTTATTTCATGACGGCAACGGCACCGATAACAAACTGAAAGACACATTCAACAAAGATTTCTTTGAAACTAACTACTCCTCGATTACTAAAGTCGCAACATACGATAAAAGATGCACGCCGATTAAATCTCTTAAAATTAAGAGAGTAGATATTATGCTCGGAAATGAAGAGAAATGGGACTTACGTTATTCTTATTTCGAAGGGGATGCTTTTAAAACTGCAGCAACGGTGGAGTATGCTCTTAATCCTGTGTCATTTTTAAGACTTTGCGAGAAGTACGAGTTACCCATGTTTGGGAGAAAGCTGAGTGGANATATATATATATATATATACGTATGTATATATAAACGTATATACGTATATATATATCTTAGCTACACCAAGGGTGTAGCCTACTTAGCTGCACTAAAAGCTAATTCCATGCATAAAACCCTTATTATGATGTCAACTTAACATCTTAAACTTGTTAACCTTCTTAATTAATCATAAAAAAATTTGTATGTATGGATGTATGTATGCTATAATATTTTTTATGCTTTTTTATAGGACTGTAAGTAGATATGTGGTCACACATGACAACACGATATTTCTCTTCAAGACTCTCGCTAACGATAACAGAGCAATTCCTAGATCATGCATATGCTTCTACTTACCACATGATGAAGCTCTACCTATCTACAATGCTCAAAATATTGTACAATGTGGTTATTATATGGCATTTGCATCAGATACTACATCGTCCATGGTTCCGGTCTTATTTCATGATGGCAACGGCACCGATAACAAACTGAAAGATACGTTCAACAAAGATTTCTTTGAAACTAACTACTCCTCAATTACTAAAGTCGCAACATACGATAAAAGATGCACGCCGATTAAATCTCTTAAAATTAAGAGAGTAGATATTACGCTCGGAAATGAAGAGAAATGGTACTTACGTTATTCTTATTTCGAAGGGGATGCTTTTAAAACTGCAGCAACGGTGGAGTATGCTCTTAATCCTGTGTCATTTTTAAGACTTTGCGAGAAGTACGAGTTACCCATGTTTGGAAGAAAGGTGAGTGGAGTGTCAATTCTTGATACTAAACCTTTACATAATGAAAAAACAACAATCTTACATGGAGAGACCGAATATATGGGTTGTTATGTTAAACGAGGTCGTGTGAAACTGTTGGTCATTATTTTAAGTCACTCAAAACCCAAAGAGAATGTAATGCACAAGCGAATATGATAAGAATCATTGAAAGCAAGTGTGACGGAGTGTATTATGAGATCGCGATAGAAAAATGCACGGAAAACTTATCGACATTTAAGGCAAACGTATTGAATATTCATAAGTTAAAGAGTGTTTTTAGGTATCGAGCATTAGTTTAAATGAAATTGTTTTTTATTGGTCTTTTGTTCTAAATTTCTAATATATACAATTATATATTTGTCAACAAGGAAACCATCAGAGCTCTAGTCTACTTGCATGATAAGGGAATTGTACATGGCCACATAAGACCACAACACATTCTCGTGAAAAAATATTCCACAATTCATGAAGTAAAGCTCTGCGGAATGGGCGGATACAACGAGAAAGAAGGTAATATTTCAAACATTTACCTTTATTAAGTATTTAAATATGCCATGTCTCATTTGTTATCATTATACAGTTGAGGGGAAATCCAAAGAGGCACTAGAGAAGATGTTGGCCGAGCATTCGTTTACCCGGGATTTATATGATTTGGGCCGTAGTATTTTGAATTCCTTAATAGGACACGTGTTCCCAGATGATGAGATGCAGCTCCAAAATGTTATGTCTATAATGAACAGTTCACTGAGGACGTGAAATGGCTCCGAACGAATTACCCGATTGCTGCTGATTGTGTTGAACTATGCTTATCATGCGGGTATGTCGTTACTTACTATAAAACTTTATTTATGTTAAGACAAATTTAGGATTATGAATAGCACATGAAATCCTAAAGACAATGATAACTTATCTCTCTTTTTGTTGTTGTCCAGGGTGTCGGCGGAAACGCTGTTGAAGCATTATTACTTTTGGGATGATGGAGATTACTTAGACTTTATGCAACGGTTTAGTGATGCAGTTCGAGTTCAACACAATTCTGATATGCATGCTCAAGTAAAATCGGATGAAAAAAATTATTAGTTTGAGTTGGAGAAGCAAATTTAATCTTAACTGGATTGATAAAGCTGTACCAGGTGGTGTTGGTGTTAACCCACCAAGGTCTAAGCCGCTATATTGATACGATGAAGAATTTGTAATTGACCTTCTCAAACTCGTAAGGGATATGTCACACCACTTTGAAAATAAGTTAACCAAGGCTACATATACGTCTCCTAGATTTTTTGAGAAGCATGTCTTAAAATCTTTTCCAACTTTATTCTCCACCATATATAAAGCAGCGGTTGATTGGAACGATCCCAGCTTCAAACACTTCAAGTGGCCAATTCATTAGAAAATGGGGACGTTTTAGGAGTAGAGAGATCTTCTAGAATGGTTTTATGTAGGTTTTTGGAATTTTAAAACGTCTTTTACGGTTTTACGTAAAAGAATTACTCTTTTGTCTTGTAATAAGGGTACGCGGAGTTGAAAACTAACATAACTCATAAATACACACAAAATGACTCAGGGACCCACAGAATAGAATCCAGGGACCCACAAACAGACTCTGGGACCCACATTTTTTGCCTAAAATTGTAGCCAATTAGCTATAACAAATTATAGCTAATATATTCCCTACACACACACACACACACACACACATATATATATAGACACACACACACACACATATATATATACACACACTCACACACATATATAAATACATATATATATATATATATATATATATATATATATATATATATATATATATATATATATATATATATATATATATATATATATATATATATATATATATATATATATATATATATATATAGACACACACACACACACATATATATATACACGTATGTATATATACACGTATATACATATATATACATATTAGCTACACCGAGGGTGTAGCCAACTTAACTACACTAAAAGGCTAATTCCATGCATAAAACCCTTATAATGATGTCAACTTAACATCTTAAACTTGTTAACCTTCTTAATTAATCATAAAAAAATTTGTATGCATGTATGTATGTTATAATAATTTTTATGCTTTTTTTATAGGACTGTAAGTAGATATGTGGTCGCACATGACAGAACGATATTTCTCTTCAAGACTCTCGCTACCGATAACAGAGCAATTCCTAGATCATGCATATGCTTCTACTTACCACATGATGAAGCTCTACCTATCTACAATGCTAACAATATTGTACAATGTGGTGATTATATGGCATTTGCATCAGATACTACATCGTCCATGGTTCCGGCCTTATTTCATGACGGCAACGACACCGATAACAAACTGAAAGACACATTCAACAAAGATTTCTTTGAAACTAACTACTCCTCGATTACTAAAGTCGCAACATACGATAAAAGATGCACGCCGATTAAATCTCTTAAAATTAAGAGAGTAGATATTACGCTCGGAAATGAAGAGAAATGGGACTTACGTTATTCTTATTTCGAAGGGGATGCTTTTANATATATATATATATAGACACACACACACACACATATATATATACACGTATGTATATATACACGTATATACATATATATACATATTAGCTACACCGAGGGTGTAGCCAACTTAACTACACTAAAAGGCTAATTCCATGCATAAAACCCTTATAATGATGTCAACTTAACATCTTAAACTTGTTAACCTTCTTAATTAATCATAAAAAAATTTGTATGCATGTATGTATGTTATAATAATTTTTATGCTTTTTTTATAGGACTGTAAGTAGATATGTGGTCGCACATGACAGAACGATATTTCTCTTCAAGACTCTCGCTACCGATAACAGAGCAATTCCTAGATCATGCATATGCTTCTACTTACCACATGATGAAGCTCTACCTATCTAAAATGCTAACAATATTGTACAATGTGGTGATTATATGGCATTTGCATCAGATACTACATCGTCCATGGTTCCGGCCTAATTTCATGACGGCAACGGCACCGATAACAAACTGAAAGACACATTCAACAAAGATTTCTTTGAAACTAACTACTCCTCGATTACTAAAGTCGCAACATACGATAAAAGATGCACGCCGATTTAATCTCTTAAAATTAAGAGAGTAGATATTACGCTCATAAATGAAGAGAAATGGGACTTACGTTATTCTTATTTCGAAGGGGATGTTTTTAAAACTGCAGCAACGATGGAGTATGCTCTTAATCCTGTGTCATTTTTAAGACTTTGCGAGAAGTACGAGTTACCCATGTTTGGGAGAAAGCTGAGTGGAGTGTCAATTCTTGATACTAAACCTTTACATAATGAAAAAACAACAATCTTACATGGAGAGACCGAATATATGTATTGTTATGTTAAACGAGGTCGTGTGAAAACTGTTGGTCATTATTTTAAGTCACTCAAAACCCAAAGAGAATGTAATGCACAAGCGAATATGATAAGAATCATTGAAAGCAAGTGTGACGGAGTGGTTTATGAGATCGCGATGGAAAAATGCACGGAAAACTTATCGACATTTAAGGCAAACGTATTGAATATTCATAAGTTAAAGAGTGTTTTTAGGTATTGAGCATTAGTTTATATGAAATTGTTTTTTATTGGTCTTTTGTTCTAAATTTCTAATATATACAATTATATATTTGTCAACAGGGAAACCATCAGAGCTCTAGTCTACTTGCATGATAAGGGAATTGTACCTGGCCGCATAAGACTACAACACATTCTCATGAAAAAATATTCCACAATTCATGAAGTAAAGCTCTGCGGAATGGGCGGATACAGCAAGAAAGAAGGTAATATTTCAAACATTTACCTTTATTAAGTATTTAAATATGCCATGTCTCATTTGTTATCATTATTCAGTTGAGGGGAAATTCAAAGAGGCGCTAGAGAAGATGTTGGACGAGCATCCGTTTACCCGGGATTTATATAATTTGGGCCGTAGTATTTTGAATTCCTTAATAGGACACGTGTTCCCAGATGATGATGATGCAGCTACAAAATGTTATGTCTCTAATGAACAGTTCACGGAGGACGTGAAATGGCTCCGAACGAATGACCCGATTGCTGCTGATTTTGTTGAACTATGCTTATCATGCGGGTATGTCGTTACTTACTATAAAACTTTATTTATGTTAAGGCAAATTTAAGATGATGAATAGCACACGACATCCTTAAGACAATGATAACTTATCTCTCTTTTTGTTGTTGTCCAGGGTGTCGGCGGAAACGCTGTTGAAGCATTATTACTTTTGGGATGATGGAGATTACTTAGACTTTATGCAACGGTTTAGTGATGCAGTTCGAGTTCAACACAATTCTGATATGCGTGCTCAAATAAAATCGGATGAAAAAAAAATTATTGGTTTGAGTTGGAGAAGCAAATTTTATCTTAACTGGATTGATAAAGCTGTACCAGGTGGTGTTGGTGTTAACCCACCAAGGTCACACCACTTTTGTAACACCCCCTAAATTTGGTACAGTGGAAGACTCATCAAGCTTTCGGGGTGTTACGGGGATTGGTATCCAACACAAGTCATAACAAGAACGAGATAAGGTAAACATAAATAAAACACAACCAAACGGGGTTTTGAGTTTACATTCATCCCATTTATCCAAAGTAAGGCCCAAAAGAAATAAACGTAGGTCCGCAAAAACATAATAGAGTTTTAGAAAAATAGATCCTTAAACCGCATTGCCACGCCAAGCCTCCAATCCAAGCATCCAAAATCATTACTTAATTACCTGAGAAAACGTGCTAAAAGTCAGTTTTCGCTGGTGAGATCATAGGTTTCTATTCATAATTCAATCAAGTGGACATATATGCAAAAACGCTTGCTAGCTAGACTAGGCCTCAATTCACAATGCAAAAACCCTATAGGTGCACACTATAGTCCAACCACATAATCCTCAAACAAACCATTCTCTTCATCTAACCATATCTTGTCCACACGCGATAACAAGATTCACTATGCGACTAAGGTTGATGTAACTTCCAATATCGTCAAACCATATTTAGTCCACACGCGATAACCAAATTCACTATGTGGCTAAGGTTGATGTAACATACCTAGTCCTATAAGCATAACAAGTTTAAATAAAAGCGATAAAAGTCCACATAAAATAATTTGCACTTTTCTCACCCCAAGTATTGAGAATAAAGTTCAAGAGTAAAAGTGGGGCTATGACTCACCTCGGTCCAGATAATAGCTCAGAAACAATAGGAGCAAGAAGTAAAGCTACTCAACGACGGCAACTACGGACTCGGCACTTCCTAATAAGGTAAACTAATTTTAGAAATATATCCTCAAAATCAAATATTCCCACTCCCGAACGTATTCCATTTTACTTTCCAAAATCCATTTCTTGTATTCGTTTTAGTGTTTGGTATGCGTGCTTGGGTGTGTGTCGACTCAACAAACATACCATCAACATCAACAAACGACAACGATCTATGGGTCTAGCCGTGGCTTAATAAGTCCTTTAAATAGATTGTCGACGTTTATCGAGTTCGTCAACCCGATAATCCTCCACAACATATTTACTTAACTTATTATTCCAAAATCATACCACGTCCTAAATCACATAACACATAGCGTACTACATGGTAAGCTTTAGAGTTTAATAAGTGATATAAATAGATCGTCAAAACTTATCAAATTCGTCAATTCGATATACCTCACAATATATTTACTAACTTATTACCTCAAACTCCTACCACGACCTAAGGCGTCGTAGGATACCTTATTCGAGAATAAACCCCTTCGATACAACTAAATAAGTCTTATTTAATCCGTCGACTAAACAAGTTAAATAGTTATATAGATTGGGTGTATTGACGTTAAATATCCGTGACTAGCACCAATAGTCAACAAATAATAAAATGGTCGAACTTTGATTTAAGTGCCCTCGAATATCTTATAACTCGCAAGGTCTCATTTTATTTCCAAAAACTCGTTATAATTCGTAAAACAATTCCCTTT